>VSMD01008712.1:0-22375 GCA_008750895.1 Mirza zaza | reverse complement strand
AGGGCTCTGGGAGGCCGAGGCGGGAGGATCGCTCAAGGTCAGGAGTTCGAAACCAGCCTGAGCAAGAGCGAGACCCCATCTCTACTAAAAATAGAAAGAAATTAATTGGCCAACTAAAAATATATAGAAAAAATGAGCCGGGCATGGTGGCACATGCCTGTAGTCCCAGCTACTCAGGAGGCTGAGGCAGGAGGATTGCTTGAGCCCAGGAGTTTGAGGTTGCTGTGAGCGAGGCTGATGCCACGGTACTCTAGCCCAGGCAACAGAGTGAGACTCTGTCTCAAAAAAAAAAAAAAAAAAAAAAGGAAAGGAAGAGGAGATAGAGGGGAGCCCCCGCGACAACAGAGACAGGCTGCAGTGACCTGTCCACAAGCCAAGGACACGCTAGGCCGCCAGAAGCCGGGATCGAGGCCTGGAGCAGACCCTGAGCAGGAGTGGCTCTGCTGACACCTGGCCGCCGGCGTCCGGTCTCCAGGCCCGGTTGAGAGGGTCGGTTTAGTGTGAGATGCCAGCTCGTGGCGCTCAGGAGGCCTCAGCGGGGCGGGGCTGCCCCTGGTCAGGGCAGGTTCCCCGCGTGACTCCCATTTCCCAGGCGGGAACGGCGAGGCTGGGTGGCGGGTGCCGGGCTGTGCTTCCCTGACAGCGAGCTCAGCGCCCTCGGGCCGGGGCTTTTGACCCCAAAGGGCCAGGCAGGAAGCGGCAGGGACAAAGGGACAGAAGAGCAAGGCTGTCACCCCGAGCACCGGCATGGCCAGCACAGTGAGGCCAGGCCCGTGGCACGGCCCCCCAAGCCCCCACGTGGTGGGGAAGAGGTTGGGGACAGGGGGGACCACGCGGAATCACGCTCAGGCCAGGAGGGCGACATGTCCCCGACTGCGTGAAGCGGCAGCACAGCCAGGCCGGGGGCCCTGCGGTCACTGGACAGTGGGCACGGTGGGGACGTGGTTGCCAGGCCTGCCCGGGGACCCCGTCCTGTTAGAATTACTGCCTCTGGCAAACGGACCTCAGTGCGCATGAAAGCGGGAGGGACCGGCTCAGCACCCTCCCAGCCTGGCCAGGAGGCCCGGGCCAGGGCTCGCCCACTGTGAGGCTGCACTCTGCACGGCAGGGACCCCCGCGTGGCCAGGAGGGGCTGCTCGGCCCCTGTGGTGCCTCCGGGGCACCCAGCCCCCTGCCAGGTGCACGAGCCTCAGGCCGTCGAAGCCCCCCCCCCCCCAGGGGTCGTTCTACGCTGATCCCGGAGCAAAGACTGGACTGAAGCCGTGTGCCAGGTGGGGGCAGGGTGGCCCCATTTAGGGCTGTAGGGCAGAGACCTGTGCTGCTGGACCCGCTGCCCCACTTGGCAGCTGTGGGGCCCATCAGCGGTCTCACTGATGCTGCGGGGGCCTCGTGGATAGAGTGAGTGAGCCACAGGGGAACAACTGGACAGGAGGACAGGTCCAGGCCAGGCTGGGGTGAGAGTCGACTCATGTGCTCATCAGTCCATTCACCCACCACCCATCCACCCATTTATCCATCCATTCACTCACCTACCTATCCACCCATCCGCTTATCCACTCACCTATCTTATCCATCCATCCACACATCCATCTATACATCCATCCATTCACCTATCTATCCATCCATGCCTGCACTCATCCATCCATCTATCCCTCCACTCACCCATCCACTCATCTACCCATCCATCCACTCACCTATCCATCCATCTATCCATCTGCTCACCCATCCATCCATCCATCCACTCACCCATCCACTCACCTACCCATCCATCTACTCACCCATCTACTCACCTATCCATCCATTCATCCGTCCATCCATCCATCCATCCATCCATCTGCTCACCCATTCACCCATCCATCCATCCATCTACCCATCCATCCACTCACTTATCTATCCACCCATCCATCAGCTCACTCATCCATCCATCTACTCACCTATCCATCCATCCATCCATCTATCCACCCACCTACCCACCTGTCCATCCATCCATCAGTCCATCCATCTGCTCACCTATCCATCCATCTACCCATCCATCCACTCACTTATCTATCCACCCATCTACCCATCTGCTCACTCATCCACCTATCCATCCATCCATCCACCTATCCATCCATCCACTCACCTATCCATCCATTCATCTGTCCATCCATCCATCTGCTCACCCATCAATCCATCTGCTCACCTATCCATCCATCTACCCATCCATCCACTCACCTATCCATCCATCCACTCACTTATCTATCTACCCATCTATCCATCTGCTCACTCATCCACCTATCCATCCATCCATCCACCTATCCATCCATCCATCCACTCACCTATCCATCCACCCACTCACTTATCTATCCACCCATCTATCCATCTGCTCACTCATCCACCTATCCATTGATCCATCCATCCATCCACTCACATATCCATCCATTCATCCACCCATCCACCTGCTCACCCATCCATCCATCCATCCATCCACTCACCCATCCACCATCATCCACTCACCCATCCATCCATCCATCCACCCACCATCACTTATCTATCCAGCCATCCATCCACTCATCTATCCACCCATCCATCCATCTGCTCACTCACCCACCATCCATCCATCCATCCACCCACTCACCCATCCACCATCATGAGCATTTCTTCCGTATCTGACTTTAAATTTTGGAGCTGGCTGGGCCCCTGAGGATTCTCTCCCTCGGACCCCTGACTTGGCAGTGCTAGAAACCCACTGCTGGCTCAGGGAAGGGACGTGACCCTGGTCACACAGCGTCGGTGCCAGAACCAACACTCTGACTCCGGGCAGGGCTCTGTGCACTCGGTTTCCTTCCTGGGCACTCGCCCCAGCGTCCGGTGTGCAGGGATTGTGGGGGAAGCCCCCCTGTCCCTCCGTCACCCCTCTCCGCGAGCAACCCGCAGGCCTGAGACCGGCGGGGAAGGGTCACGGCGTCTGATCCGCCCCCTCCCTTCCCCGTCTCCAAAGAGAGAAGACAAACCGCCCGGCAGGCAGGCGATAGGACAATCTGGGGCAGGGGCCACGTCTTCCTGGGGAGGAGCAGGGAGGAGAGCTGGGACCCGTCAGCCCAGGAAGATAAGGGCCTGCCGAAACGTTAGCAAAAATATTTAGACAATAAACGAAGTATCGGGAAGGCGTCCGTATCTTTAAGGAATCAATCATCTTGCACGGTGTGTCTGGACACTCGGCGCCCGGCGGAGATAGCGCCTCGCTGGGCAGATAAGGGTTAATCGAGCTTTAATTCTGCGGGAGATAAGCCCGGGAGGGAGCGGGAGGGGGCTGCTTCCCCCGGCTGCTGCTGTTGCACGGGTCTCCCGGGGAGTGAGTGACACCCAAGGAGGGGCCCAAGGAGGACAAAACCCCCAGCAGGGAGGCGGCCGGCGGGGAGGGTGGGGTGAGAGGTGGCAGGTGGGGACAGGCTGGGCTCCGGGGCGGATGCCAGCCCCTCGACCCTGTCACCGAGGCCCCTGCGGGGGTCTCTGGGGGTGGGCAGAGGTGAGTCCCGACTCTCCCTCCGCTCTTGGGTCCCGAGGACGTGGGCAAGTCGCTAAGCCTCAGGCTTGTCTGTCGCCTGTGAAATGGGGCTGGTGGCAGGGCAAGGAGAGGACAGGCGTGTGGAGTGTGCCTGGAACACGCACCCGGGTCCGGGATGGGGCCGACGTCCCCCGGGAGGGCGCCGGAGGAGAGAGGCGCCGAACACACTGAGAGTCCCACCTCGGCTCCCGGGCACCCTTCTCTCTGCCCCTGGTCACGACATAAAGTTTTCTTGACCCTTTGAGAGTTGAAAGCTGAGTGCCGCGGAGCTCCCAGCCCACCCGCCCATGTCTTCTTCCAACCATTAAATGCCGGCCAGCATCCCTACGTCCCAGCATCCCAGAAGAGTCGACTGCTGCTTTGCATGCTTCTGTTGACGGGGAGCTCACTGCCCGCGGAGCCAGCTCTAAACACCACGGCTTCCTTCCCACGGTGGAGCTGAAACCTGGCTCCCTCCTTGGAGCCCAGATCAACCACCCTTGAGCTTCCACTGTGGTCCCTCCAGCCGCCTGCCTGGGGCCACGGGGCAAGGGGGTCACGGTGCTGCAGGTACTGCCGCGCCCACCGAGCCAGCCCAGGGGCAAACTCACTCCTGGACGGTCCCGCATCTCTGGGGCGGCCGCCCGGCGGGCAGGCGTGCCGCCGGCTTCCCTGTCCACAGACCGGCGCCCGGCGCCGGCACCTTCTCCTCCCAGGGAGGTTGTGGGGCCTGCAGGTCCTGCCTGAAGGAGCTTCAGGGCGCCCCGTGTCTTGCCCGGGGTCCCAAAGGCTGAGGAGGTGGAGGCTCGGAGCGGGCAGGGCCTGCCTGGGGCTGCACGGCGGGGAGATGGCGCACACACAGGCAGGGACCCCAGGATCGGGGCCCATGCAAGGGGGGCGGGCTGACCACGCAGGCAGCCGCCCCCAGTCCTGGGACCGGCGCCGGCCCCTCTCGGCGGGACCCTCGGCTGGGCTGCATGTCGGAACCCGGCAGGCTTCTCCGACATCTGGCCCCGGAACAGAGTGTCCGATTTGGCGCGCCCCTTGACCCAGACTTGGTGGCGCACGGCGGGTGGAGGGGCCTGTGGGCAGGTCCCGGGGGCCCTGCGGGCTCTGCTGAGCCTGCGCCCCGGCACCCGCGTTTCCCAGGCTGAGAGTCAGGGGCTCCAGCTGTCAGCTCCGAGCTGGTCAGAGCTGCCGGGGCGGTACTTGGCCTTCCGGTGCAGGGCAAGCCTGGCCCGCACAGCCCTGCCCTGCCTCGGGTCATGGGGCAGGCCGACTCGGGTCCTCAGGACCAAGCGCCCCAGCACCACGTGGCACCAGCCAGCCAGTGCGTATCCTGGATCAAGCCGTACCTGAATGCCACATCCAAGGGGCCAAGCCATGGCCGCACCTGCACACCGGGATCATCTAAGCCTGGGCTTGAGGGGACCAACCCAGGGTGCCATCAGCCTCCTGGGACTCAGAGGCGCCTCCCAGACATCTTCCCGCACAAGCCCCCTAATTCCTGCCACACCGTGGGCCCATGCTCACCTACTAGACGTGTTTAAAAAGGAACCTTTGTAACCCTCCCGCCCCGCCCCCGCGAGAGGAAACCAGGATGATCTGCCGTAGACGGACGGTGGCCTCAGCAGCAAACCCAGGGCAGACACGGGGGACTCATCCCAGCAGGAAGGGAGCTGCCTGTGCAGGCTCTGCCCGGGGCAGGGGGTCCGTCACCAAGAGATCAGCGAGCGTGGCGAGGCCACGAGCACCGGTGCCCCGTTCCCCGTGGACGGGAACGGGCTGACTCTCCCCCTGTGCCGCAGCCCCCCGAGCGCTGGGACACCTGCCCCCGGCACAGGCCTCTCCCCTGTCCCCAGCACCACTGGGTCCTGCTCAAAGAACACCTCCTCCAGGAAGCCCTCCCGGGTTCCCACGGCCCCACCTCCTCCAGGGGGCGCCCTGGGCCCCGGGCGCGGTGAGCTCCTCCCCGGCCTCGGGGTCCCGTCTCAGGCCCACATCCCCCGCAGTCCCCCACGTGGAGGGGCCGGGGTCGGGGCTCCTTACCGGTTCTGCCTGCCGGGGGGACGAGGCTCCGGTCTGGACGTTCCCGGAGAAGGGGCCCCAGAACAGGCCGGCGGCGAGGCTGCTCCGGGCCCGCACGCGCCTCTGCCCGTCCCGCAGCACCGGCTCCAGCTCGTCTGCGGAGAGACAGGCAGGCGTGAGGCGTGCTCGGCTGGGGGGTCCGCCGCCCCTCCCGCAGGGGGTCGCCCTGGGCTGCAGCTGGCGGGAAGCCCCCGCCCGTGGCCATTCCCCGGGGCCGCGGGGCTGGGCGGGTCCACGTGACCTCGTGTCCTGGGCTGACCGGTGGCCCCCAAAGGCTCGTCCCTCTGCAGCCGTGACTGCGCCCTCACTCGGACACAGGGGCTTTGGGGGCGTAGGTGGGTCACGGCCCCCGAGACCAGATCGTCCCGGAGCACCTGGGAGGGGGGGCAGAGCTCCCAAGATGCATCCTCACGACCCGCACGGACAGGCCTCGGAGAAGGGGTGCAGAGAAAGGGGCGCAGAGGCCTGAGGGGTGCAGCCACGAGGGCCGACGTGGGCTTCGGACTGGGAGGACAGACGCCCTCTGCCACTCGGACAGTTGCCACCATGAGCCCCACGTGAGCTCATCCGCCTGGCGGCACTGGACACCCATGCCTGCCGCCAATCCCGCCTCGAGCCTCGGCCTCCCTGGGGACGATGGCGGCCCCCTCCCAGGGGTCCCTCCCGGGCCACACGCCCTCTGCCGGGAAGGCCGGGCTACCCCGCGCCTCTCCTGCCGCCAGAGCTGGGGGCCCATGGAGGCCTCACGTGGCCCGGCCCGGCCCTGGCCGCAGCGCGGTGGCGGCCCCACTTCCTGGGGCCCCGATTGGGCCGGCTGTGGCCTTAATGGGCCGATGATCAGATAACGGCCGCCTAATGGCGCAGATAACATGTAAATGCGCCGGAGGCCCCGCTAAAGCCTCTTAACTGGGTCTTTGTCTTCCCCGGGCAGATAAGGTGGCAGAGGCCCAGGCGGGCTGGCCCGGCGCGGAGCCGCCCGTGCGTCAGCCCCGGGAGAGCCGGGCCAGGAGGTGGCAGCCGCAGGCCGGCTCCGGCCCTCACGGCCGCCCGCAGGGGGCCGCGTCCTCGCCAGCCCACCCGGGAAGACGACGCCCGGGCAGCGGCCCAGGGCTCTGCCACCCGCCACTCTGCTCCCCCGCAGGGCTTGGCATGGAGAGGGCGGCGGGGGCCCAGCCTGGGGACAGGGACGGGGCCCTGAGGGGACACTGAGTCACCTGTTCCTGTCACGTTCATCCCCACCCCCCCACACAGACAACACCGAGGCCCCTCGAGGCCATGCAGCTGGCAGTGGGTGCCAGGGGAACATGACGCCAACGCCTGGCTCCGGAGGTGACCCCAATCACTGGGACTATGGCAGGGTCCCCGTCCCACCTGGCCTGGGTGCACCTGTGTCTCTGCCATGCTGGGTGCTCAGGGCTGGGTGTGGGGAGAGGCTGTCCCCAGGGGGGCCGGCTGGGCACGGAGGCCATCTGTCTGTCCAGCGTCGGGTCCTGACCCTCCCCGCCGACCGTGCCTGTGAGTCGCCCCTGCACGGACCCCACCCCACTCGGGGCGCCGCGGCCAAGGGTGGGCGTCCAGAACCCCCCACCCCTCCCGACGGGCCTCTTCTCCAGCTGGGGCCGTGTGGCCGGGGCAGGGCTCAGAGAGGACCCACCCGGGGCACCCCTGAGGGCACAGCGGGCCCACGGGTGCCCACGATGGCCTTCGAGGAGCGCCCACACCTGTCCCTCTGGTCACTCCGTGGTCACTCCCAGCCCCCTCTGCCTGCCGCCCTGGGCTCTGGCTTGCCCCCAGCCCCCGGGGGCAGGGGAAGGAGGCCGGGCCAGCGCCCGCCCAGGGCCCGCTCTGCGCCCACAGGCAAACGGCCCTGCTCCCTAATCGGAGCCCCGGCGCGGCTGCGAGCCCCCAGATAAGTGCGCGGCTGGCGTCTCCCGCGGCTATCACGCGCCGCCAGAGAGGCCTGACCCCGATACGGGCGGCCGCTCCGCGCTCCCGGGGCCGGGGCAGGCGGGGAGCCCCGGGGCCCCCAGGGAGCCCAGCGGGCTGAGGGATGCAGGGCTGGGACCCGGGCAACGGTCGCCATGACAACCCACCGCCCTGGTCCAGGGTTCGGGTCAGCGTGGCTGAGGTTGGGTGCGTGAAAGAGCGCCTCCTGTGGGCCGCGCAGGTGTGAAATTGAGGCACAGGTGATCACCCCGCCTCACCCGGTGACCTTGTGCAGTGCGTCACCCGGGCAACCGTCCGCGGTTCCTCCTCGCGGGGACCCACTCCCAGCCAGAGACCCTGCCCCGGAGAAGGGAGTCGGGGAGGCCGCCGGTGCCCGGCAGACTGGCTCAGGGCCGAGGATGGACGGAGGCCGGAAGGCAAGACAGGCCTCTAGAACGGCCAGAGGACCCAGGTGGTGGTGGCCACGGACAGGGTCAGCTCCCAGCCACACTGACGGGACCCGGGGCCCCAGGGCAGCCGAGCAGCACCCAAGGTGGAACCAGACCCAGGACTCGCGGCTCAGTGCTCGCCTGGTCACGCCCCGGGGGCACCTGGGGCTGAGAGAGGGAGGCCCAGGCTCTGCGCTGGGGGCTCCTGGGAAACAGGCTGTGGCCAGACACCCCCACGGGCATAGGTGGCTTCCGTCGTGGGCCGTCCCGGGTGGGCTTCCAGGGGGAGGTGTCCTTCCCTGGCAGCCTCCTGGGACCGATCTCTGCGCCTCCTTCCCTGCTCTGCAGCCGCTGGGCGAGCCCAGCACAGAGACGCCGCCGCCGGCCGAGTCCCCCCAGCCGGAGGACGGGTACGACGCCTTCCGTCCCCGAGAGCCACAATCCTCGTAGGATCCCGGCCCCCGTGACTGAGCCCGGCCCGCGGGGACCCCGCCTCGCCGCACAGAGGGGGCCTGAGGCTCAGAGAGGTTAAGCAACCGGCTCTACAACACAGAGCGCGCAGGTGGGGTTTCGACCGGAGCCCCGCCCGGGTTCCAGCCAGAACCTTGGCATCCTTTCCTGGGCGGGCCAGTCTGTCCCGTGGCTGACTCTCCCTGCCCTGGCCTCGGTTTCCCCTTCTGCAGACTGGCCGCCTCTGAGGAACGACAGGCCCCGCACAGCACCTGGACAACCAATCCGCTCAGACGACAACCTGCACACGGTGTTTCCAGAACACACACGCGGTCCTGGGGTTCAGTTTCACCCCCAAGCACCTTCGAGGAACCAATCGAAAAACTTCAGCCGTTGTATATTTACACCTGAACGCCTGCAGGGCGGCTGACGCCTTGTGGGCAGTGCCCCTGGGGGTGAGAGCGTGTGGGGAGGAGGCAGAAACAGGGGACAGGGCTGAGCGCTATTGGCTGCAGAGCGCCCGGGTGAGGGATCTCCGGGCTGATCCGCCAGCGTCCCGGGCCGTGGGCGGGACGGCGGGCTCTGGAGTCACCAGCGTGGCCGGCCCTGCCCTGCCCGCCCACTGGGGGTCGTGCGGCTGCTGTCTGCGAGCCTCAGCCTGCCTGTCTGTATGAGGGGTGCTGGCACGCCGGGCTGTGGCCGTGCGGTCTGGGGGACGTGTCTGCCGGCGCGGCCACCGCTGTTCTCCCTCTCGGCTGCCCGGGCGGGCTGGGGAGCGGCGCCAGGCGGGCGTCCCAAGGTTTGGGGCCCGGCCCAGGCTGACCTGGAGCTGTGGGCCCCTCAGACGAGGCCTCTGCCCCCTGCCCTGGGGTCCCCTCCGCACGGACACGGCTGGCGTGGCTCCGTCCCCCCTCCCTGACGCGGGCGGCAGCGGGCCTGCGAGGGAGGGTCCGTCCAGGGGGCCACACGGCAGGGACTGCCACCTCCGAGCTCCTCTCTGATACAGGGTCCAGGGCTCCAACCTGGGCCACCCGCCCCAGCCCCCCGTGCTCAGTCCCCACCCCCCCATTGGGTGGGGCCTCTGGCCCGGCTCGTTGCTCTGACTCGGGGGACAGGAGACGGGGTGCTCCCTGAGTTTGCAGGGATGTCAGTGAGCTCGAGGGCTCCCCCCTGCACTGGCCTGCCTCGCCTTAGGGGGCCAGGCTCCGTCTGCTCCAGTGGCCGGTGGCCGCCTGAGCCCACGGCCCAGCACCCCAGCCGCCGCCCCGGAAGGTGGGCTGTGCGGCCGGCGCCCACGGGGGCCGCGCCAGCTCCCGCCTATCTAATCGGCCATCGCCCTGCCCGGCTGCCCCGTGGCTCCCACAGGCCAGCTGGGCCCCGCTCGGCTGGGAGCGGCCCTATCTCAGGGATCACGCTGTTTGCCTTTGATAAAAGTCGCAGAAAAGGAAAGAAAAGGGAGTGGGGGAGGGGGAAGCCCCAGGCTGGCAGGTTTTCTGGAAGCTTCTGTGGGCATGGGCAGGGAGCGGGAGGCCGCGCACGGGCCGTGGGCCCCGGGAACATGGGCTCCCAACACGTCCCGCACGCACACGGAAGCCCCGGTCAGGCAGGCGCGCCGTGGCTCCCCGGTGTAGGGCACACGCGAGCTCCCGTGGACGCCGCTGTGCGCAGACACGTCTGCTCAGCCCCCCTGCTCAGGTACGTCCCACGGAGCCCCTGCACAGAGGGTGCAGTGACAGGTCCAAGGTCACCGGCTGCAAAGTCCGGCCCCTCTCCTGCCCCCTATGTGACCCCCCTACCTGGGGAAGCCTGAGATCCACGTGGCAGCTGAGACTCTAGGACAGAGATAGTGTGGAAGGTCAGAGGGGGTGCCACCGCCATCCAGGGGGTCCTGTCCTCAGTGCCTCAGCGACGGACCCCAGCCCCGCCCTTCCGGGACTGAGCAGCCCTGGGGTGGGGGAGGGGAGCTGACTCCTACTAACCCAACTGCTAGGGGATGATGTACAAACCTCTGCCAGCCCCACAGGCTCTAGAACTTGGGTCTGTCTCCCGCCCTGCCGCCTCCCGGCCGAACAGGTCGCTTTCCCCCCAAGCCCTCAATTTCCTTTTGTGTAAAATGGGGGCTCACAGCACCTGCCTCAGTCGTGGCCAGGTGAGATGGTATGACGGACGAGGTGCAGGACAAGGGCCGGCGCACAGTGGGTGCCCAATGTGTGCTCGAAACCAGCACAGCCCGTGGAAGGGCCCGGGGGCTGGTCCGCAGGACGTTGACCTGCCCCAGCCTCGGGCTCCACGTCCACAGAACGGGACACAGCGCCAGCCCCGCCTCCCCTTGGCCACGGGGCTCCCTGACAGCTCGGGGATGGTGCCACGGGTGCCACGGCAAAGCCGTGGCCACCAGAGGGACGGCGGGAAGCCACGCCGCCACGTGGGCACCCCCGGCCCAGCTGCGTCGGGGGGGTCGGGAGCTGCACGCAGGAGGCAGGGCCCGGGTTCCGTGGATGCGCCACGGGGCCACGGCAGCTCTGAAGGCCACGCCCGGCCTGTGGTTTTCAGGGCACAGTCGGGAGCCTGGTGGGCGGGACGGGCCAGGACATGGTGAGGCCCTGGGAACGGCCCAGGCCTGTAGCCGGGACAGCCTCTGGGGCCGCCGGGCAGGGTTGGTCCCAGCTGGACGCCGTGGCCTCCCAGATCTGGCAGGGGGAGGGCGGGGGCAAGGCTGGGCCGGGGGAGAGACGGAAGCGGGTGCTCAGGGTCCTGGGTCCCCTCCGCTTCTCGGAGCACCCCTGGCCCACCGGCCCCTTTTCTAGCCTCCTGTTTACGTGGGGGCAACCCAGGCCCAGAGGAGGGAGTGGCTGCCCACCGTCCCAGGACAGGCTTAGGAAGGTGGTCCCCGTCCTGGGGGGGCTGTGCCCCCACCTGGGGGCTACGGCTGGCCTCAGAGCTCATCCTCCACCTGCAAAGGAGCCCAGCGATGCTGCCCTTGGGTCCCCAAAAGCCTGGGTGACCCACCGAGGTCAAGGCCACTGTGGGCAGCCACGTGCCCTGCGGGCCTGTCCCACTGCTGTGGAGGGGCCCCAGGGCCGCCCCCTCTCCCCCAGACCCCCACGGCTGGGAGGCGTCTCCCCTTGGGCTGGTTTCCCAGGGAAGCGGCGAGAACCCCCACCCAGGCTGCTGGCAGCGGCCTGTCGCGTCCTTCAAGCCCCACCGACAGCCGTCCTGCCAGGACACCCCCCTGGGGACCAGGAGACCCAGAGCCCCGAGCACCCCAGGTCAGAGGTCATCAAAAGGCTTCAAGCCCCAGAACCACCCTCCCTTCCTGCGAAGTCCCCCCCCCCACCCAGACCACAGGGGCCGGCTGTGGGGGGCCGGGCTGGAGGGGCTCCCCACCCCAGGGCGGGACGCACCTGTCGGGAGCCCCAGGGCCCTGCCAGCTGCTGCACCTGCCACGCTCTCCGCCCCCCCAGACGTGGCCCCTGCCGGAAGGCCTGCCCAGGGGGCGTGGCGCCGCCTCCCTGCCAAGCTCTGCGGGCTGCTGGGCAGAGCCGGCGGCGGGCGCAATGTTCCTGGAGCCCAGGGCAGGGGAGCCGGCTCCACGTGGACCACCCAGGGGCCACCAGTGCCAGGCACGGGGCCACCTCCCTGACGCCTGTCCCCAGAGGGCTCACCACATCCTAGACGTCTCGGTGTTGCTAACTGTGTCTCCTGGCTGGACTGCTGGCCCCTCGGGGCCGGGCCACTGACAGCTGTGTCCCCAAGGTCCTTAGCATTGCGGGTGTGAGCGCCGTGTTTGGAGGTGGAACAGCCTGGGAGAAAGGGCAGCTGTTCCTGCCACGGAGGCCCGGCCCGTGCCGCCTCCTCCCTACGTCTGTTCTCACCTCCCCCGACCTCTGACCTCTGACCCCAAGGAGGGCACAACCACTCAGCTCCACCTCCCCACCAGCCGGGCAACAGAGAGGCCGCAAGGGGCGGTGGGCGTGGAGGGGACCCCCACCCCACCTGGGCCCGGAGTGCCCGGTGGAGCCACTGCCCACGGCGCCCCTGGGGGGAGGAGAACGCAGGGAGCCCCACCCCGCCCCGCCCGCCAGCTGCTGCCCGCGAACTTCCCTCCCTATCGCGCGGAACATCGCCGGGGGTTATTGATTTTTTGACACAGAACAACAGCCCATCTTTATCGGGCTGAACCCTGGCCTCGGCTAATGGCAGCGCCGGGGCCACCTGGGAACGGCCGGCCACGAGGGCGGGGCCGGCCCCCTGCCTGGGCCCTGCGGACCCCTCAGCACCTGTGGGCCCAGCGGCCTGTCCCGGGAGGGGCGTGGGCAGGGGTGGGATGGGCGGGCAGAGGGCCCGCATGCAGGCCCGGGGCTGCCCTCTCTGAGCCGGGTCTGGAGGAGGTCACGATGGGGGCACGTCTCAGACACCACCCCTGCCCTCCCTCCCCCCCCGGGGCAGCCATTGAGGCTGGACTACCAGGAGCCCCAGGGAGCCCACGGCACCTGCACCCTCCACCAGCCCCGGGCCCTGCGTGCCTGGCCAGGAAGGGCCCTTCCCTGTCCCCACGCCGACGGCATCTCCTCCCCCCGGCCACGGGGCCTGACACCCTTCCCGTCACCCACGACCTCTGCAGGCCCCTCTGCAGCTGCACACCGCGAGTAACCCCCTGTGAAGTGGGGCCAGGGAGCCCCTCAGCCGCTGGGCCCTGGGACGCTGGTCTCGGGGGGCCCTGTGGCTGACAGCGGGACGGGGGTCTGGGCCGGGCTGGGGCAGGACGCGAGATGAACTGTCTGAGCGGGAGGCGTTTTCCTCGCCGTATCTGCCTCCCATTGGCCTGGGCGCCTGGCCCCGGCCCTGCGGATGCCGCCAGGGACCCTCCTTCCCGTCCGGCCTCTGCTCACTGACCACCTCTCGGCCCGCCCTGCTGCCCATGCCGGTGGGTGTGGTCGGGGCCGGGCCCTGCCTAACCTGCTCACGTGCCCCGGGGGGCCCGTCCCTGCCCTGGAGAAGGGGCTGGAGGGTGGGCGTGAGTGGGAGAGAAGGTCTGGGCAGAGGCCCTGGGGCAGCCACCCGCCGTGGGCAGGCCCGTCCCGCCTGGCCCAGTGGGGGCGGCCGTGGGCGCTGACGCGGGTGCCAGTGAGGACGTCGTGGCCCACACAGGCCACGGCAACACCGCCACCACCGAGGGCCCCGCAGGGCTGCAAAGCCCTTGCAGGAAAACCAGCCCCCTGGGCACCTGCCGACCCCCACGCAGTCTCACCACCAAGCCCACGACACGGGCTCCTTCACGCAGGGAGCCTGAGCTCCCCTGCATCCCCGTCAACCGCTAACACCACGCGTGGTTCTGCCTGGAGCTGGCAGATGCCCGCTTTCACGGCAGTGGTCAACTCGGTTACCGACGAGAAGACCGAGGGCCAGAGAGGACCTGGTCACACGGAGGCGTGTAGCCGTGAGTTCAGACGGGACGGGCAGAACCAGGACCGCGCCAGGCCGCCCCGCCTGGACACGGACCCTCCCTCTGCACCTCTGCTCGGGAAAGCTGGGGCTCCCCACTGCCCCCCGCCGAATGGAGCGCCACGTCCGGCCATCCAGCCAGAGGCCGGGCCTTCTCGTGCCAGGAGGGGTGCTCCGTCTGCTGCCCCACCCACCCTGCTGAGCGACCCTCCCGCCTCTCCCCTGCTGCAGAGACGGCAGACGGAGCCCTGGGAGGCCACGAGGGCCGGGCCCCCGGGGAGGTGGGGCAGACCGGCTGCTCTGTCCTTAGCCCCGGGGCTGCCGTCTGGCCGGCCGAGAGCCCAGAGAGACGCCTCTGCGGGCACCCGTGACGCGTTTGCTTCTTTCAGAACCGTTTCCCTCCTCCTTTTGCAGACGTTCTGAAGGACAGCAAAAAGAGAAAAAATACACAGACGGCCTTGACCCTCCGCACGGCCACGCTGAGTCTCCTCGCTGCCCGACGCCCGTCCACGCCAGGGCGATTTTTCGGGGATAAACTAGAAGCCGGCAGCGCTGGGGGCAGCTCCCGCATGGGTGGGCGGGTCCCGGCCCAGGGAGGCTGCGGGTCGAGCCCAAGGCCCTGTGGCAGCTCCAAGGTGGAACTAGACAGGCACCTGGGGCCAAGGCCCCCCGGCCGCGGCCCACACCCCCCCACGGGGCACTGGCTGTCCCGGGGGGGCAGGGAGGTGGGGGGCGAGGCAGGCGCCTAGTCCGCAGGTGTCTTTGTGCCCAGCGCCGGCCGGGCCGGGGGCGCGAGGGCCGGGCCCCTCCCGAGACACAATAAGCCCGAGATAGCATCTGGCCCCGTCTCAGGCCCCGCGCGGCCCCTCGGGCAGGATATGACCAGCCCTCGCGCTGATGGCGGGCCTTTGTCCCGTCTCCGGGGACCGATCTTATCGCCGCGTCCACGGCCGCCATAATGGGAACCGCAGTGCGGAAATCAGAAGTTACGAGCAGAGAGAGCAGAGTGATGAGGACACAGGACAGGGCCTGTGGCGTGGGGCGGGGGGCCTCTCAGTGTCACACAGTGGAGGGGGCTGGGGGTCCGGGGTCACTGGGGCTGGGGGTCAGGGGTCACTGGGGCTGGGGGTCAGGGGTCACTGGGGCTGGTCCCCACCTGTCAGCTTGCCAGGCCACAGTGTCCTCCCAGACCAAGGCCCACTCCCTGGGGCTGAGCAGTGACCCTGTGACAAGCACAGACATGAGCATCTGCACCCACGACCTCAGTGAGCACCAGCAGCGGTGCCTCAGTTTCCCTCCTGGGGCAGGAGGTGGTGGAGAAGCCAGGCCAGTGTGGGGAGGAGATGGATGGCCTGAGAGAAACCCCAACGCGTCCCCAGCGGAGGCCATACCCCCACGGCGGGGACCCCGAGGTGCGGATGGGGACGGGGGACCCGTGCCGACCCCCTGGGCATGAGAGCCGCGTGCCCTGCCTGCCAGGCCCACCCTGTGAGCAAGGCCCCTGGCCCAGCATGGGGCGAGACAAGGCCCGGTCTCCAGAGAGAGGGGACAGCCGGCAGCCAGGCCCGTCCTCATGCCAGTGGGGCGTGACAGTGATGGCGCCAGTCACAGCCATGGTGCCACGGCCCCTTGGGCTCACAGTGGTGATGGCGTTAACAGCGAGCGCCCGTGGCAGTGCTGGGACAGTGGTGGTGTCACAGCGGTGCTAGTGACTGTCCCCGTACGAGTAACACACACAGTGCTGGTGCCAGGGACAGCGCTGGTGGCTGTGCCGTGTTCATGGTGACAAGAGCAGCCATGGCAGTGACCACTGGCCAGCGACCACCCCCCTTGCTATTTGTGTGGCGCCAACCCGTCCTCCCGGCGAGCCTGTGGCCGTTCACGGAGGGGGGTCGGGCTCCGGGGTGGGTGGACACCCCAGGCCAGGGTGGGTGGACACCCCAGGCCACAGGGTGAGCCCGGGAGGCCCAGGAGGGAAGCTTCTGGGAGGCAGCACTGAGGCTCCTACAGGTGAAGCCCAGGGGCCCGGCTGCTGGTGACGGGAGGGCTGGGTTGGCCGGGCAGGAAGCCGGCGGAGGGCGGAGGAGGAAGCCGGCTCGATTAGCGCCCGTGACCGAGATAGGCCGCCCTGGCCACAGACAGCTGCTCCCGGAAGGTGGGTGAGGTCAGCGGCCAGGCCTGGCCCACCCGCCGCCGGACGGCTGGAGAGCTGGGGCGCCCCTGCTCCTCACGGGGTGTCCTCGGCCCACTGCCCTCCCCAGCGTCCACACCCCAGGGGGCTGGGGGAGCCCCAGGGGCCGGGCCTGGGAGGGGTGCACGGGGCCCGGGAGGCAGGCCGCAGGCTCACTGCCCACTCCCCTCCACGAGCAGGGGTGAGTGGCCGCCCGACCTCTCCGGGCAGACGGACACCTGCTACGTCTGAGTGGCGTTCCCGGAGCCTGCGGCCAGGCCGCTTGGTCCATGCAGAGCTGCCGTCCAGCCTCCCCCGGGTCTCGTGTCTGCCAGGAGCCCTACGGTCCGTCCCCCGCACGGCTGGTGGAATCCAGGAAAACCCCGTCCCGTGGCGGACCCACCCCAGTGCCCCCGGCACCAGGCTCCACCCTGGCCCCGCTCCCCGCTGCCCCTCGGCCCCAGACACGGCCCGGCCAGGGCCTTTGCTCGAGGCCAGGGAGCTCCCCGTGCAGATGCCCAGAGTCACCAGCCCCCGGGGGCTCCGTAGGGCTCAGCCTGCGTGTCCCGGCCGCTGTCTCGACCCCCTCCTCGCCGACTGCTCTCCCAGCCACGCCGCCCCTCCAGGACACGGCGTCCGAGTCCAGCTCAGGCATGGCAGACCCCAGTACCTAAGGGCTGGTATACAGCAGGCGCTCAGTAAGTGCAAGTGGCAGGCAGGGAGTGGCTGGGGACAAGCCCTGCTCCCCCCATGGCCGCCGGACCCCACGGCGGAGCTGGAGTCAGAACCAGCCCAGAGAGGCGGCGCCCCATGGCCAGGGCCCGTGGCCGGAGGCCAGCGCTTCCAGGGCGCGGAGACGCCCAGCGTAGCGGCCGCTGGGGCGGGCGTGGCCCAGGTCAGGCCTGTGTGGCCCCGTGGCCGGGGGAGCCGGCTCGGGCTGCCCCGCGCTCCACCGGGGACACAGGCCGGTGCAGGCCCCATCAGCGAGGCCCCAGTGCTCGGGCAGGGGACGAGGGCGGCGTCACGGGAATAGCTCAGGCCGAGCCGAGGTGTCCATCTGCCGGCAGCTACCCACGGCCATGCTGGCCAAAGCCTGTGACCTCCGAACCCGGTTTCCATGACAACCACCCTGCACTCGCCGCTCGGCCAGCCGGGAGCACTCGGGCCTCTGCCTTGCAGCGCCTGCCTGTACAGCCATAGCCGGGCGGCTGGTCGTCACCTCGCTCACTTGGGACGTGGCTCCGACGTCAGCTCAGCGAGGCCCCGACCCCCTCCCTCCCCAGGACCCTCCTGCTCTTGGCCACTCCTGGGCCCCCAATAGCGCACCGGCAGGGGGCAGGCGGCCCGCGGGGGCTCCGTGGATGCCGGGAGGGAAGCGTGCCCACTGTGTAGACGCCCGGCCCCGGGAGTCAGCCTCTCCCCCCCGCCCCCCGAGTCTGGCCACTCAGTTGAGGAGCAAGGAGGTCAGGATAAGACAGAGGGGACATGTCCCTTCAAGAGGGCGTGCAGTGGGCCAGGGATGGCCGTGGGGACCCCCTTCCTTGGGACGCCCGGTGGGGGCGGCTCCGATCCATCCACTGGGCCTACTCTCAGGGGCTGACCCTGGGCTGACCCCTGCATCCCCGGCCTCCCTCCCCGGCCCCTAATCTAAGACAAATAGGCGCTATCGGGGCAGCGCCGGCCCGCGATAACGCAGAATAGCAGGGATGGTTTCCCACCCACACGCGGCCGCGGCGGGGGGCGGTATCTGCCCATCTCGGGCTGTCCGTCAGCACGGCCGCCCGCCCCCGCCGTTGCCCGTGGCGATAACAGACCTCGAGGTCTGCACAGAAACTCCGGCCGCGAGATTAGTCAGACAGCGCAGCCCAGACAGCCGCCCGGCGCCCTCGCGCACGTCGGGGGGCGCGGGTCCCCGGCGTCCGGCGCCCCCCCCCCCGGGACCCTGGGGTGGGCCCAGCAGGAAACAGCCGGCAGACGCCTCCTCCCGGGGACGGCTCCGCCTGACCGCCCGCTGCCCTGCGGCCGACCGGACGCCTCCTCACGACCCTTCCGTAGCCCTACTCGTCGGCCGGGAAAACTGAGGCGTTCCTTGGAGTCCACGGCAGTGAGCCCCAACCCTGAGCCGCCAGCGCCCCATGCTGTTTCTTCCCACCCCCCAGCCCCTAATTCTCCAGCTAGGACACACTGTTGGAGCCTCAGGCCCTTGGCACGTGACAGCTCCTCGTCCGAACACCCTCGCCCCACTCTGCTGTGTCCTTTATTTAGCCCCAGCTTGGGGACGGGGCAGGGGCGTCCTGCAGTGCCGTTGGCGCTCCCCTCCGTCACACCCGGCCCTGACCCTCGGGTGTCCCCTCTGTCAGCCGGCAGTGCTCCAGGGACATGGCCAGCTTCCCGCTCTGGCCTCCAGGGGCTGGGACGGAGCCGGGGACGGAAGAGGCCGCAGCTGGTGTTCAGCAGTGGGATCTCGCTTTGAGGCCAGGGAAGAGCTCCGGGCCCTGAGATGCTTACGGGCGAACCAAACTCCCCTTCTGGGGCCTGAAGGTCAGACGGCCAGGCCGGGGGCAAGAGCGTGGCTCCCCAGGCCGGGGCAGCCACCCGAACGAAGCCCAGAGGTGCCCCCATAGTCACGGCACTGCATACCCCCAGCTGCACCGCCTCCCCGGGCGAGCCCCAGTTTCCCTAACTGTAAAATGGGGTCTGTGGGCCGGGCGAGGTGGCTCACGCCTGTAATCCTAGCACTCTGGGAGGCGGAGGTGGGAGGATCACTCAAGGTCAGGAGTTCGAGACCAGCCTGAGCAAGAACGAGACCCCCGTCTCTACTAAAAATACAAAGAAATGAATTGGACAACTAAAAATATACAGAAAAAATTAGCCGGGCGTGGTGGCGCGTGCCTGTAGTCCCAGCTACTCGGGAGGCTGAGGCAGGAGGATCGCTTGAGCCCAGGAGTGTGAGGTTGCTGTGAGCTAGGCTGACGCCACGGCACTCTAGCCCGGGCTCTGTCTCAAATAAAATAAAACAAATGGATTTGCTATCACCTCCCTTGGTGCTAAGAGTTGGTTCAACACATGCTGCTAGTGCTCAGCAAAGAGATTTCCATCAAGTCCTGAGCACACAGCGGCCCTGTCCTGCTCTGTGGCCCAGCAGTGTGTGGGTGTGGGTCTCTCTGTCCCTGCCCTCCAAATCTGCCCCGGCCAGGGCAGCTTAGACTTCTGAGTCTCAGCCTGAAGCGAGGCCACCCCAGGCTGGGGCCTGAGGGGCTGGGAGGGCCCCTTGCTCAGTCTTGGCTCAGGGAACCCCAGGCTCCTCCCCACCGAAGGCCCAGGCTTTGGGGAGCAGGCCTCCCCTATGCCTCAGAGCCAGGGTGGGCGGGGCTGCGGGGGTGGGGCTGCGGGTTCTGACCCCTCGTGGGGGTGGTTTGCTCCAGGGGGGATGTGGACTGCCACCTCCGGGGATGGACACAGAATAAGAGTGTCCCCATCGCACACTGCCGCCCGCCCCACCCCTGCACAGCTTCCTTCCCAGGCCTGGCTCCAGCTGGGGATCCCCCTGCCCCTGCCCTCAGGAGAGAGCTGGGGCCTGGCCAGCTGTCAGGGGCAACTCCACCCACCACGCACCTGCTGCCATGACCCACCTTCTGCCCACCATGCATCTGTTGCACCCACCACCCACCTGCTGCCACCATGCACCTGCTGTGCCCACCACCCACCACACACCTGCTGCCATGACCCACCTGCTGCAACCACGCACCTGCACCCACCACACACCTACTGCGCCCACCACCCACCACGCACCTGCTGCCCACCATGCACCTGCTGCACCCACAACTCACCTGCTGCCACCACCCACCATGCACCTGCTGCACCCACAACTCACCTGCTGCCACCACCCACCATGCACCTGCTGCACCCACAACTCACCTGCTGCCACCACCCACCACGCGCCTGCACCAAACACCCCTTGGCATCCCACTGGCTCAGCTTTGCCCATGGAAAACCCTTCCGGAAGGCCAGGCAGGATTGTTTCCCAAGCCCACCGAGGAGGTCCGCATCGTCCCCGAAGGGCGGCAGGCCCCACGGCGCGGTGCCCGGGCGGTCTCTTCCTGCCTCTGGGGAATTCCAGGACTGAGGACCCCGCCCTGCCTCGGCGTGGCCAGGGTGGCCCCGGGCTGGGCGGCCATCCATGTGGAGCTGGTGCGCGGGGTGGGGGCCAGGGCTCCACCGCTGCGGGCGTTCCCGGGAGATGGCGTACGCGGGTGGCCACGCTGCATCCTGGCCGACTCCCGCCCGTGGGCCTCAGCGCCTGCGCTCCCCTCGCTCGAGGCTCCGCCCGGCCAGGCTTTGTTTTGTAACTTAGCCGGTTCCCAGGAAAGGGCTCCAGGCCCTGAGACGCGTACGGGTGACGGGAACCCCGTGCCTCCCCGCCCTGGCCCAGCCCCGCCAACACCTTCCGCCCTGTGCCCCGGAGCCCGGGCTGGCCTGGTGCACCCCACACCCGCCACGCTGGCGGGAAACCCACGAGGCCCTCCAGGTCCCTTCCTCTCCCGGGTAAGGACGGTGCCACACGGACGGTCCTGCCGCAGGCCGCCCCCCCAGGCACCCTGGGTGCCTCCCGGGACAGACAAGGAGGGGTCCGGGCCCACAGGCCAGTGGCGGGGGGGCCCGTGAGTCCAGTAAGGTCTCAGCCCCACTCCCGGCTTTCCCCGTCCCCCGGCTTCCTGTCACCTGCGGTTCCAAGTGCACAGGCCCCCGGCGAGCCCACGCCCACCTCGGCCCACCCTGCCCACTACCGGGCCGCCGCACCCCCCACCCCCGAACTTCGGGACCCCTCCTGCACTGGGAGGCCCCTCTGGGGCCGTGACCCCGTCCGAATCCGAATCGCCACTTCCTCACAGACGTCGGGGCTCGCTTTGCAGATCTGCCTGGATCTCCGGGAGAGAAGGGTCTGGCCGTCTGTGCTCCGGTCCCGGCGGGTGGCTGCCTGCCGCTGGCGTCCGCACGCGCCCCCTGTGCAGCTCTGCCCGGCCGCCATGGACGTCCCCTGCAGCCCTGCAACCCCGCGGCGGGCAGGACGCGGAGGCCACGCCGCAGCTGGGTCCCTGGGCTCCTACCCGGGAGCCTCCTCAGTGCCGGGCGGGCCGTGGGGTGGCCGGGACGCTCGCTCCCGCCAGACCCTGCTCTCTCACGGCGGCTCCGCCAGACGGCTGCTCCCGCAGGCCCATTTTGCAGATGTGGACACTGAGGCCCGAAAGGCCAGGCGGCCACCTGCGTCACCGAACAAAGCCGGGGCAACAGGTCTGTGCTCCTGCCTCTCGGGACGGCTTGGGTGCTTCCTTCTGTTGGAGGCGGCGGGACCCTGGAACAAAGCCGCCCACGGTGGCAACGCCTGGAACTGGTGAGAGTGAGAACCAGCAGCACCGAGCACCACCCCGGCATCTCTTTGGAGCTCTGGGGTCACTGGGTGTCAGGCAGGGGCACGGGGAGCCTGGGTGGGGGCTGTAACAGGGTCAGGAGCTGACAGGAAGCCATGGCGACGGCCATTCGCACACCCCGGGAGCAGCACTCTAGTGTTTACAAAGCGCTCGCACATCCAAGAGCTCACTGGAGTTCACGTCGAGGCCTCCTGGGCAACCCAGGGAGCAGAGAGGGGTGGGGAGCCCCCTTCTGCCTGGTGCAGGTGGGCACCTCCTGGGGTCTGAAAGGAGCCTTGCCCCCACGAGGCAGGGCAGCCTTGGGCACCCACTGCGGCGCCGCAGAGCAGCACCCAGGCCAGGCCTCGCCGCGGGGCTCACGTTGGCGCCTTCTGCCCTGCTGCCGTCTTGGCCGCCCTCCCTGGGAGATAGACGGGTCTGGCCGGGGTGGGGGGATCCGGGACACCCACGACCTGGGTCTGGCCAGCGTGGACCAGCACCTGCTCAGAACCGAGCCCTGGGCTCTGGGCCCTCCCCTGTGGCTGGGTCCCAGGAAACACAGGGCAGGTGGGAAACGGAGGCTTGGGTCCCGTCACCTCCCAAAGCCAGGTGGTGCAGGGGGCTGGGTGGGAGCCAGGCCTCCCTCGCCCCAGAGAGGGGAGGTGGGGGCCACCCCGGCCAGCCTCGCCAGCAGGGTCTGGCCTGCACCGTCCCCACACTTGGGGGTCGGGGGTGGAGATGCTGCAGACCAGAGATCAGGAAGCAGATGTGGGGAGAGGTGGAGAGACGGGGAGAGACGGGGAGAGATGGGAAAAGATGGCAGAGATGGGAGAGATGGGGAGAGATGAAAGAGATGGGGAGAGATAGGAAGAGATGGCAGAGATGGGAGAGATGGGGAGAGATGAGAGAGATG
>VSMD01008710.1:0-76140 GCA_008750895.1 Mirza zaza | reverse complement strand
TGTTTGGAGACAGGGCCTTTAAGAGACAATTAAGTTAAAATGAGGTGATTAGGTTTAAGATTAGGCCCTGATCCAATCCAACTAATATCCTTATAAGAAGAGGAGATCAGGACACATAAAAGACACCAAGGACATTCATGAACAGAGAAAAGGCCAGGAGAGGACACAGTGAGAAGGCAGCCATCTACAAGCCACGCTGAGAGGCCTCAGAAGAAACCAGACCACTAGCACTTTGATCTTGGATTTCCAGTCTCTAGAACTGTGAGAAATAAATCTTTGTTGTATAAACCACCCAGTCTGTGGTTTTCTGTTATGGCAGCCCTGGCAAACGATACACTCCACTCATGTCCTTTCTATGCATGGCCTGAGCTTCGTCACAACATGGTGGGTCTGTGCCAAAGGCAGCAAGAGACAGACACCATGCCATCATTACAACCTGGCTTCAGAAGTCAATTTAGCATTCCTTCTGACATATTCTATTTATTAGGAGTGAGTCACTAAGTTATGCCCATATATAAGGGAAAGGGAACTAGATTCCACCTTCTGAAAGAAAAATAGTAAAATAATTTGCAGACATACTTAAAAATCATCCAAGTCTTTACCATCACCATCATGTTCATCATGTAGATTTTAAGATGCTGGCAGGCCAGCCAGGTAGAGATATGCCCCAGGCAACTTGGGTTGGGAACGTGGATCTGGAACTTAAGACTGGAGACTGTATTTGGAAGGCACACACATAGAGAAACAGAAAGGAATGTGACCCCAGAGAAAGAGAGAGGACTCAGCCTTGAGGAATGCCCAGCTCAGCTTGGTGCTGCATAAATACTGATTTACTGAAAGTATTGGGCAAAACCTTGGATATTTAATAGAAAGGAAAGAATTAGTTTTTCCCAGTCTATTAAAGCTTCCTACCAGAAAATACAGCACTATCTAATGCTCCACAGCCAGATTAGTTTTCAAAACATGATGGACTCCTAAGACGAAACATGAGGATGTCTGCAAACTGGGTCCCAGGAGACCTTTAGGACGTGTCCTGTAGGATCCTAACCAGGAGACTCACCTTTGGCCAGAACCCAGTCCCTGTCCTCTCCAATACAGGGCTGCTCTCTTGGGCTGCCAGGTGCCTCTTGCCATCAGCAGACCATGACTGGCTTTCCTGTAGAGAACAACAAACTCAAACATATGAGATTTTCAAAATTTAGAAGCTTTTAAAATAATTTATATTTAAAATCATAAAACAATAATTTTCATTTCAGAAATAAATACATACAGGTAACCAGCAAAATGACAATAAAAACCACCTGTAATCTTACCACACTGTGTGATCCATCACTGACATTTTGCTAATATCCTTCTGAGCTCTTTTGTGTGCATAGATACATTCTTCTTTAAAAGGGGTCATATTGAATGTTTGGTGCTTTTTTCATTAAATATTATATAGCGTGAAGTATCCTCTCCAGCATCAAGTAAATATTATTTTGTAACATCCTTTGATGATTTCTGAGATGATCCATGAGTTTATTTAATCAAACTGGTATAATGGAGGAATTAAGCAGTTTCCAGGTTTTTGTTTGTTTGCCCTTTTTATTTTTTTACTTTCTATCCTGAAATAATTATAGATTCATGAGTAGTTGCAAAGACAGTACAGAGAGGTTCCATGGAAACTCTTCATCCATTTTTCCCCAATGGTTACATATTACATAGTTATAGCACAATATCAAAATGAGGAATGTGACTCTGGTCAAAAAAACTGTGCATAGTTCTATGCCATTTTATCACATGTGTAGATTGTATAACCACTACCACAATTAAGACAAATTTCATTCCTTTTGTGTTGCTGTAAAGGAATCCCTGAGGCTGGGTGATTTAAAGAAAAGAGGTTTATTTGGCTCATGGTTCTGCAGACTATACAGAAGCATGGAGTGGCATCTGTATCTGGTGAGGGCCTCAAGCTGCTTCCACTCACCACTCACCGTGGAAGGTGAGGGGAACCCACCACGTGGCAAGAGCAGAGAGAGGGAGGGAGGAAGGGGGAGACAGAAAGAGTGAGAGAGAGAGAGGAGGGAGGGAGATGGCAAGGTTCTTTTTAACAATCAGTTCTTGATCCTGCATAAATTTACCAACTGACTGCCTTAAGGCTTAGGCAGTTATCATTTAAAATAATGAAAAATTAAAGACAGGGTTTTCCCAATTTGATAGAAATGTTGTCTCATAACTCTGTCGAGGTGGAGGTAATCATAGTGCACCCCTAAATGACTTAAATTCTCATTTATCCTAGCAAAGAGTCAAGAGGTCTAAGACTCATAAATCAAGAAACAGGGGCGTTTGTACATTCTCGGGGTCGGTGGTAAATGCCAGGTGCAGTAGCCGTAGGAGTTGGGAGTAGCTGCCCCCGAGGAGCTGGACAGCCAGGGTTGGATAGGGTGGAGGCAGGTGACTGCCATGGGTCGGCAGAGGAATGCTGCTTTTGTATTTAAGTCCCCTGCAGCATCATATTTTTTTAAAGCATGTAAACGTATTCATTACTTTGACTTTACAAATGACATTTGGTTGTTGGTTTAACGCGCATTTCAATTTGTTATCAGAACTCCCGCAATTGTGCAACCCCAACGCCAAGCGAAACCCAGGCTCTCCGGCGCAAGCTGCAGCTCCCAAGATTCCGCAGGCTGCAGGGGCGGGCTGTCCTCGGATGCGGACTACAACTCCCAGGACCCCGCGAGCCCAGGGGCGGTTCTGGCCGGGACCCGGGCCTGAACCCGCGGGCCTGCGCACGCGCGCAGGTTCTCGCGCCCGCTCGCCGCCCGGCAGGCGCACGGCGGTGGGCAGGGGCGGGCGCGGCGGTGGGCAGGGGCGGGCGCGGCGGTGGGCAGGGGCGGGCGCGGCGGTGGGCAGGGGCGGGCGCGGCGGTGGGCAGGGGCGGGCGCGGCGGCCGCTGACCCCGGGGCGCGGCCGAGCCTGCGCTCGCCGCCTGGGCCTCCGGCGCTCCGAGCCGGCCCGGGAACGGCGGCGGTGTGGGGGAGCCGGCGTCGCCGACGGCCTCCCGTACGTGTCGGCAGAGGTGGCTTCGGCAGGTGGAGCCCGGGCTGCAGGTGAGACTCGCGCGCTCGGGGCTGGCGCCGACTCCGCTACCCGCCTGGGGTTTGAAGTGTCCCCTAAAGGGGACAACCAGGTCCCAGACTGCGGAGTTAAGGGGAGATTTTAGGACGCCTTTCGGGAGCCGGGCAGTTTGCAGAACGGAGAAGTGACGTGTGTTGCGGGCTGAAGGAGGCGCGGGAGGCGGGCGGGGTGGGGGTGGACTCTCAGGGTCGGGGTGCCGCGGGCCCTCGCAGCGCCCTTGGACGTGCCCATTGAAGCCCTTAGCTCTTGGAGGGTCCCCACGCCCTTTTGCTTTGGGAGGTGATGGTGCACATTTGGCAGGGGTGGCAGGGAGCCAGGCGAAGCGCGCCGAGGGGGTCCGGGCCGTCCCAGCTGCCTCGGAAGGCAGAACCTGGGCAGGCCTGCAGCTGGTGCCTGGACTCCTGGGGGCTCAGTAGGGCACCTGCTGTGTGTCCAGTGGCTTAAGAGCCTGTCAACGGCCTGCTTGACGATGCCAGAGTAGCCTCTGACGGGGGAGCCCCACGGATTCCTGACCCCATGCATGGGTGTAAGAACCCGTCTCCCTGCCACGGATGGGAGTCCTCCGCTAACGTGTGGGACCCTTAGGCCAGAGTCCTGCGCCCGGTGGGGAGAGGCCAATGCCCACTTACTTCGTGCCAGCCAACCCAGAAACGGCCCGCATAGGAGGGCATGACTTCAGGGTTATGGGACCAGCTTGGTAGGACTTAGTAGCTAAGAGCACATACAGAGGAGGGTCCCCTCACCAAATGTTTACTGTTACATATGTCCGCTACTATCTGTGTGCCCTTGAGCAAGTCGCTCATCCTCTCTGAGCCTCTGTTTACTTCTCTGCGAAATGGGAATGAAAGTACTATACCTTCATCACCGAGGCTGCAGTGAGGATTAAATGAAATGTTGCCAGGTAAGTCCTCAGCCGGGTATCTGGAGCAGAGTGAGTGTGCAGCAAATGCTAGCCAGTCGCGGTTGCCAATGGTAGAAAGTGTTAGAGTTGAGTTTAGAATCCCGGTTCGTCTTTACTGGAACTAGCTGCCCTCCCTGGCTCTCATGGATCCTGGAGATCTTCCAGCTCATCCTTTCACATTACATATGAGGAATCTGAGTCCCAGGTGGTGGCTCAGAGCTAAGAAACAGCGTAGGTCCCTTCATCCCCAGGGTGAGCCTTAGGCCCCTGGGAGGACAAGGAGGAGGGGAGAGTGGAGATTCTCAGCCCAGAAGAGGACATGGGGCTGGTGCCTCCAGCTGGGTTCACCAAGGCCACGTAAGCATTCTGGTTGGCAAGTTCTTGCTCTGAGCCTTGTTTTAGAAAATATTTAGTGATAAACAAAGTCTTCAGTGAATATTGAGCTAACTCCCAAATTAAATTACCATACGCCTGATTCCCCAAGGGTGCTTCTCTGGCTCAGCTTGGTTGTCAGGGGGATACTTTCCCCCAGGACCTGCCGATCACGTGATTCCCAGGGTTTCTTAAATTGGATGAAATAGTGAGTGTGAAAGGCAGAGCCCACACATGTCATCGTGGGCTTTGGAGTCAGACTTGGGTTTGAATCTAAGCCCCACCACTTAGCTGTGCGACACTGGGCAAGTCACATAGTGACTCTAAGCATGTGTTCTTACATGTGAAATGGAATTAATAACATCTCCTTTAGGTTTGTAATAGGAATAATTAAGATAATGCATGTAAAGCACTTAGCATTGTACATGGCATAATGGGAGTTGTTATGTCATTATTATGATTAGTAACAATATTGTAAAAATAATTGTCAAGCATAGCGCTTTGCCTAGGTTGTCTCTTTGAATTCACAAAGAGAATTCTCTTTGTGGAATTCTGTTTGAGTGTCACCCTGTGAAGTAGGCATATTTGTGTTTTTCAGGCCAGGAAATGGAGGCTTAGAGAGGTTAGGCATTGGTCTAGGGTCATGCAGTTGCTAAGTGACGGGGACAGGAATGTACATCCTAGCATCAGCTCTAGAACTGGTGCTCTCCAATTCTCCTACTCTACTGCCTGTGGTCTTTGCCATTCTTGAAGCACAGTTATGATGTGGGGCAGCCTCCAGCGCTGTAGCAGGGAGTCTTCTCACACCTCTTAGGTAAGAGGCAGGATGCTGCAGCATGTGTATTTCCTCTCTGTCCGGTGTTGGATGAGTGGTGAAGCTGTCGGGGCATGCCCTGGGTGAGTTCCGGGGATGGTGTGTTAGGAAGAGCCAGCCCAAGCAAGCCCTGTAGCCTCTTTAGGCCCTCATCACTGGGCCACAGGGCTGGGCAGGTGGAGTGGGACCTGGGAAGTGTGGTTAGGAGAAGAAATGCGCTTGCTTAGCTTCCAGGAGGGGTTCCAGAGCTGCATACGTCTCTGGCTCAGTCTCTGCTTTGGGCAGCCCTTGCTTGAGTTGTGGATGTCAGGAGGAGCCCTGCACTGAGAGTCCGCACGCCGCCCTTTTAATCCTAGCTGCCTGTGAGAGCTCACACTGCCTCTCAAGACCTCTTTTATAACATGAAGAGTTGGAGGAAATCTTTTCTAAGGGCTCTTTTAGCTCTAAAAAGCAGTGGTTTTGTAATTCTGAATTGATGACTTAACCCTCTCAGCACAGCATCAGGGCAGGTGGGCTAATTATCACCCCAGTGTGCTACCCAGACTCTCCTTGGGGCAAGAGAATGGCCACAGTTTCCTAAGCCACCTGCCACAGCCAGCTCTCTCTGCCTGGCCGGGCGGGGAAAAATTACAGCAAGAAGCCTTGTGTTGCTAAGTTACAGTCGAGGGCCTGTGGGTCTGTTTCCAGAGCCATCCACACCTGCTCTGCCCTTGACTGATAAACACTGACTGCTCTAAAGTCTACCCTGCTTCTCAAGCCTGATGACAGATGAACACAGCACTTAAGAACAAGACCCCTGGAGTCAGAGGCAGATTCAAATCCTAGGGCCCCTGCTTGAGCTGTAAGACCTTAAGCAAGGTTCTTAATCCCACTAAGCCTGGGTTTTCTCATGCTAAAAGAAAATGGGGATGATACTAGTGCCTGCGTTGGAGGGCTTTTGTGAGGCTTAAATGAAACAGGGCAAGAAAAGGGCTAAGCACGGCGCCTGGCACATAGTAGGTGCTTAGTAAAGTAAGATGATGGTACCATTCACCTCCATCGCCTGCCCCAGAGGCCAACATCCTCTTTTCCTTAGCTAGCCTGGACAAAGATCAATCCTTCCATTTTTCTCAGGCCTCCCACATCCTCACTTATACTCCAGGCCTAGCACCTATAAGAGAATCAGATCTTTCATTCTGCCAGTGGCGACTGCTATTGGTACAATCTTACTCTAGGAATTTATCTCTTTTCCCCGTTTTGAGAAGCATAACAGAGGGCCTCTTCCTTGTTTAGTGGATACTCAGCCCTGTACAAGCCTCAGGAAGGGGCTGGGGTCCCTGGTCTGCTGTTTGCTGCTATCACTGTTATTACCAGGGCAGGCCCTTGGGTTGTTTTAGACACACCCAGTAATGAAACACACCCAGGGGTCCTTCGCCAGTGGAAGTTTGTGTCAGGAATCATGGCACATCCTGGGGTGGCATCAGGAGTTGCCACAGTTGTGCTGGGTCCCAAAGCTTCCAAGAGGATTGCACAGAAGCCATTATAAGAAACTGGAGAAGCAGCCCAGCCTTGCTCTGTCCACGGGCTCCTTTCTCAGGGGACCTACTGTCTCTCTGCTGGCCTGTAGGTATGGGCATCTCCCTATGTCCCCCACTAGTGGCTGCTCTAGACCCAAGTTCCACCCTTAGTATGTTTAGTTGTGGTCTGGAGACCTGGACTAGTTTCTTGTCAGCTTCACACCACAAGGCCACAGTTAATGTGGGAAAGAGTAGGTTGGGGCATTCTCAAAAGTGGGCATAGAGTATGGCATTCTTCTCAGTCTGCCCTGGAACTTAGGCTTGTGCATTGTCTTAGCAAAGGCTGGGAACAGAATTTAGTTAGCCTTTACTGATGAAAGTAGTTATCCTCAGTTAAATCAGTTGCTTACCCTAGCCTGGAAAGAAATGCTTCGCTGGGTATTGCAAAATTGTCGAGTGTTAGAAAACCCTCAGAGCAGTTCTTAAAACTAAGCACAATGAGAATCACGGGAAGCTTTATTAAAACACAGGTTCCAGGGTTCTACTCTCAGAGGTTATGGTTCAGCAGGTCTGGAGTGGGGCCCAGGAATCTGCATTTCTCACATTCTAGGTGATGCTGATACTGCTGGTCCATGGATCAGTCTCACTGTGAGTTCTTCTTTGGGGGACCCCATGACCAGCCCTCCTGCCACCTGTGGAATAGCCCTCACAGGTTGACCTTGTTGGGCTGGACCACTTCCAGGCAGGGGCTCACTGCCCTACAAAGTAGCTGATCCTTCTAGGCTCAAACACCTCTGACCCACAGAGAAGCCCTCCTCCTGCCCAGCATGCTGAGCTCTCCTCCTCATGCCTTCTCGCTGCAGCCCTTACTTCATTCAGGCTCCTGGAGCAACCTGCACAGCCATGCCGAGCGGACAGGGGCAGGTGTTCCCACAGTCCACACCTGTGCCTGGGTCCTGGGTTGCTGGTGTCACCATCATGCCCGTGTGTCCAGTCAGGTAGAAAGGGTTGCATCCCACCCCTCTGGAGCAGCCTCGCTATTGCTGCACAGCTCCTCGGATGTTCGAAGAGTGCTGTGGGGGCAGGGGCTTCTTTTCCCCAGGGAAGTGGCCCTGCTCCTTCGAGCATCCCATCCCAGAAAGACTCACGTAGAGTAGGTTCATATTGATGGTTAAGTGGGTAGGATTTGATTCCTGACAAAAATACATAACCTGAATCTAATCGAGGGGAAACATCAGACAAACCCACATTGAGGAACACAGTAGCAAATAATTGGCCCCAACTTTTAAAAATTGTCAAGGTCATAAAAATCAAGGAGTAGCTAAGAAGCTGCGCCCAGATTGGGGGGGGAACTAAACAGATGTGATAACTGGATGCCACATTTCATCCTGGATTGGATTCTGACCGAGGGAATAGAGACCACAGATTAATAATAGTGTAATATCAGTATTAATTTCCTGATTTTGTGTTGTGTAAGAGAATGTTCTTATTTTTAGAAAATGCACACTAAAGTCTTAAAGGCTAAATGGGCAAGATGTCTCCAACTTATTTTTACATGATTCAAAAAAGAGAATTTGTATACAGCCGTCCCTCAGTATCCTTGGGGACTGGTTCCGGGACTCCCTCCTGTTTGCATATAACCTACATGTACTTGAAATCATCTCCAGATTACTTATATTAATAATACCTAATACAATGAAAATGCCATGTAAATAGTTATTATACTGTATTATTGTCAAATTGGTATTATTTTTTGTTGTTTTTTTGCTCCTGGATATTTTTTTTTTTTTTTTTTTGAGACAGAGTTTCACTTTATTGCCCAGGCTAGAGTGAGTGCCGTGATGTCAGCCTAGCTCACAGCAACCTCAAACTCCTGGGCTTAAGCAATCCTGCTGCCTTAGCCTCCCAAGTAGCTGGGACTACAGGCATGTGCCACCATGCCCGGCTAATTTTTTCTATATATATTTTAGTTGGCCAATTAATTTCTTTCTATTTATAGTAGAGATGGGGTCTCGCTCTTGCTCAGGCTGGTCTCGAACTCCTGAGCTCAAACGATCCGCCCACCTCGGCCTCCCAGAGAGCTAGGATTACAGGCTTGAACCACCGCGCCCGGCCAACTCCTGGATATTTTTGTTCTGCATGCAGTTGTTTGAACCCAGGGATGTCAAATCTGTGGTTATTATGGAGGGCTGACTATATAGAAAGAATGATAAATATGTCAAATTAGCAGTTGGTGAATCTAGGTGAGAGTGTAGGAGAGTTCTTTGTGCTATACATGTAACTTTTTTGTAAGTTTGAAATTATTTCCAAATGCCAAGCATGGTGGCTCAGGCCTGTAATCACCTCTGCTTGGGAGGCTGAGGCAGGAGGATAGCTTGAGGCCAGGAGTTCAAGACCACCCTGGCAATATAGTGAGACCCCCATCTCTAAAGAAAATTTAAAAAAAATTAGTGTGGCATGGTGGCTCATATCTGTAGTCCTAGCTACTCAGGAGGCCAAGCAGGAGGATTGCTTGAGCCCAAGAGTTTGTGACTGCAATGAGCTCTGATCGTGGCACTACACTCTAGCCTGAGTCTATCTGTAAAAAAAAAAAAAAAGAAAGAAAGAAAAAGACATTTTTTTCCAAATAAAAAGAAGAAAAAGATCCAGTCTTCCAGACTTAGCGTCTCGTCATTGCTTCCTGTGTAAACTTGGCTCTGTGACCTCTCTGAGCTTTGGTTTTACTGTCTGTAAAATGGAGATCATCATTGGGAGGCAGAGAACCTGGCACCTAGTGATTGGCCAGTGGATGTTAGATATGGTGATGTTGTTATTAGGAAAGGGAGGAGTTGAGGGTGACACCGTGGTGATGAGGCCAAAGGAAAATGCACGCAAAGGCCTGTCACCTCCCCCCACTCACTGATGTGGGGTTCCAGGCTCCCTGAGTGTCTGGCAGGGGCCACTAGTAACCCGGCCACCATAAGACATCATCTTGAAGAGGGCTTTGCAAGTGGTCATCTGAGCCTATGGGGCACCACCGGTGAAGCCCAGGTCTCTTGGCAGCTCTGTCCCCCTGCCCTCCCTGGCACTTCCCGTGCCTACCCCACAGCCTGGACTTCCCAGTCTCCACCTGCCTGGGTATGCAGTGCCCACTGAACTGCACATGGCTTTGCGCCTGGCCATCACTGCCCTAGGGTAGGGGAGGACCATGGCTTGGAGGCTTCATGGCATGCTGGGTACATGTAAAAATTGGGCACAGTGATGCCTGCTGTGGACAGGTTTGTAGCAATCATCATCAACAGGGACACGCAGACACATAATCAACAGGGATGCTCATCTTGTCCTCCACCACCACCACACCTCTGAAACCTTGTCCCAGATTGGCTCACCCTCCAGGTAGCTTCCCTGGAGGGTGTGTGAGATTTCTCGTCACGTACCTATGTGTTTCACACACTTCCTCGTGTTTCTTTGTGAATGTTTTATGCTCCCTATAGTGACTGTCTTCTGACTCTTTTGATGACTTTGACCCTCTCGAACTGGGCCCGAGGTCTCATCTGGATCTGTGTGCACATAGGGGTCTGAGCATTCCCTGTAAGAATTGTTTTCATTTGAACTTGCAGTTTCACCTAGAAAAACTGGTGCAGGCGTGTTCTGCGTCAGCTGTATGAGCCTCACAACAGAGGTTCACACTGTTCTCTTCCCTGTTTGTGTCCCAGTTCACGACCATCTTGGTACACAGTAGTGCCTCCCTGTGGTGCCAGAGAGGACTGACACAGGCAGATGTAGCTTCTAAGTGACCCATATGTGCCATGCAGAAGCCAGAGGACACAGCAGGCTGTGTGGCAAGTGAAGATTTCTGCATTGTTTGGAGGCTAAAAATTGGTGAGAGGGCTGCAGGCAAGCTTGTGGGAGGCTGGGCTCCCGTCCACCTGCGTGGCCAGGATGGCCTGCCCCCCACTTGAGCCTTGGCTGGTCCTCAGCAAAGACTGACTGTCACCCATCTCACCAGAGTATCACAGGCTTGAAATCTATTGGGGTCCCCCCCCCTTTGAATGGGTTCAGTAAGGCAATAGAGTCACAGTCATTATCTGTTGACACAGGATTAACGTCTCCAGCTGTGACTTGGCTTTGCTCTTTATACTAAAGCAAGGAGTGGCAAGGTTTTACTCTGAGGTTGTGAACTCTTAACTAAATGTTACATATACCTTAATAATTTAACTTGTCAGGTTTTATAAGCACCACTCAGAGGCTGCCAACGTTTTGCCAAAGGGTAAATATCTTTGTCAGAAAACCTGATCTCCTATAAATGTTCCAATTTATGAATGGCATTAGATTAATAGTTAATTCTGGAGCACATGTAAGCATTATGTTACTAATGCCAGTTCCTTGTACTACTTCTGCTAACAAAAAAAAAAAAAAAAAAGAAGAAGAAGACAGATTAGGAAGAAACCATTCCGAGGGTAAGATTGAGTAAGTGAAATGTATTTGCTCTTTACTAATTCACTTTATGTGAGACACAGTGATACAGGACTGGGAGCTTCCATAATTCAGTCTGCATTTAGGATAAAAACACTTTTCAATGACAAAATAAGAATCTATTGCCGTGGCCTGTTTACAGGAAGAGGGATGAACACAGAACACAAAGAAACACAGACACACATAAAGATGATTACAAGACTCAAGTGCCGAATGCACCGGTCAGTTTATTTTTATACTCTAAAAAATTAAAGTTAGTTCCCTGTACGTGACCACCCAGGCATTACAGCAATGGCCATAAATTCCAGAACACGTAGCCTTAAGGTCACAGATGTCCCCGGACTCAAGGTTTCCAGTTGGTGGCTCTAGGCACCAGGCATAGATCACTGGGCAAGGCATCCACGGTTCCTCCAGGCTGACCCCCTGTGGCTGTGCCTATCTTAGGTCGCCCCTCCCTTGAGGGGTCTTACCCATCATTGACTAACCAGCCATCTTATGGGGCTAAGCAGCAATCACAGGAACAATGCGTTTATTGTGTGGCCTCCAGACCCCCACTGCTGTGGGGCTGGGCAAGTCTTGCCTTAGTGCAGAAACTCAAGTCCTTTGTTATGCCTCTAGGCAACAACCTTGTTTGTCACAAAGATCCTGTCCGGAACACATTACTCTGAAACGCTCTGGGCAGAGCACGTACATTACTCACTAAATTTAATTCTTAAACCAGGAAAGCATAATGTCAGTCCCCAACATCTATAATTTTCAAGTAGATGTATGAACAACCCTTAAAGGTCAAATTGCTATAATGTTAATATAAAACCTTCCACATCTCCTGGCCTGGGCCCTGCAGCCCGGTGCTGGCAGTGGTCCAGTCCCCACCACCACAGCCCTGCCCATGGAGGAGTGACAGGTGGACAGCTGGTTCTGGCAGTTGTGCAGCTGGGAACCCAGGTGTAGGCAGTGAGGCCAGCAGGAGAGGGGATTTGCCTTAGACCAGAGCTTGCAAGCGAGCGCCGGTGAGGTCAGCAGCCCCAGCCCTTTGGTGCACGTTGTCTTCACTCAATTTGAATAGTTGCCAGAAGTTACAAATGAGGACATTTCACATTTTAAATGGATTTCTAACTGCTCTGGAAAAACCTCTGCTCTGGAAAAACTAGAATATTGTTATGGACTGACTTGTGTATTCCCAAGAGTCATGTGTTGGAGCCATAATCCCCAATGCGATGGTATTTGGGGATAGATATCGCCTTTAAGGAGGTGACAGTGAAGGGTTAATGAGGTCATAAGGTGGGGCCCGAATCTGATAGGACTGGCCTCCTAGTGAGAAGAGGAGGAGCCTAGAGCCCTCTGTCCCCCTCTCCATGCACACATAGAGAGGAGACCATCTACAAGCCAGGAGAAGAGGCCTCACCAGAAACCAATCCTGACTGCACCTTGATCTTGAACTTACAGCCTCCAGAGTGGCAGAAAGTAAATTTCTGTTGTTTAAAGCCGCCCAGTCTGTGGCACTGTGGTATGGCAGCCCAAGCAGACAGGTACGGATAAGTACCGATGGCCAATTTCCTGCCAGGCCCTCATCAGCTCGAGCTTGGTCTCCGAGTCACACGGTCCACCCTCGGCTTTACTTTCCCCATTGGCTCCTGGCCCTAGTGAGCATGTGAGTTTGTACTCTAGGCCCGGAATTCCTGGCACTCTTATTCCGTATCAGACCTCAGGCCCTCGTGGGCTTTCCTGTGTCTGGGGCTGGCCAGGACCCCCACAAGCGGACCTGTGCCCAGTGTGAGGGCCAGTCTCGGACGGGGAGCCCCTGCGGGCAGGTGGCCTTCGCCCTCTCCGCTGCAGGTGTCTGCAGGTGTGGCGCGTTATCAGCGCCCTCCTCCAACGCTTCTTGGAACAGATGGGATCCCAGAATGGAGGATTCAGTAAGTCCGTGGGAATCTCATGATATTTAGCCACTCTGGGAGCTTAATAAAGTGGGTTGGGGAATGAGTTGGCAGCATCCTTTTGTCTGCCTCAGTTTCTAAAGGGCTTTTTAAGGCATGTTTTTAATCTCGTTTATTTCTTTTTTCCCTTTCTTTTGGAAACCATTCTTGCCATATCATGCTTTGTCCTGGCTGAGCCACCAATATCTTTGTTCCACACACCAGTTGGGTCTGGTGCCCAACACAGAGGAGGCTCCAGAAAGACAAAGTTGGTGACGATTGAGGACCGTGGTCCACTGTACCCAGGAATGCCAAGAAGATGAGGTCCACATGGTGGCTGGGCTATTAGCACAAGACAACGCTTAGGATCCATGTTCAAATCCTGACTCCTTTCCATACAAGCTGAGGGACTTGGACACGTTTATTTAGCTTCTCCCAGCCTCTGTGTCCCGATCTGTAAGGTGGGGATAATAGGAATGTGTTAGCCCCAGTCCCCTTGGTTTGAGGACTAGGTAAAAAAAATGCACATACGGTCTTTAGCATGCTGCCTGGAACGTGAAGTGCTGGAGGCTGGTGGTTTTGACTGTGTCAAGGTAAGAGTGGGCTCCTGGTTAGCAATATAGTTGTCAGTAGCCGGGACTCAGTTTTGAGTACGGTTGCATCCTTGGCACTGTGCCAGGACGTGAGGTACGGCATGGGCTGTCCAGCTGGTGGTGCTGAAGCAATGGAGGAGCCCCACTGTCTAGGCGCCAGACTCACTTAGGGCACAAGATGGAGTGACGGGAAGAGGCAGCTTTTCCTAGTTTTATTTCCTCTGCTTTTCTAAAGGAAAAACAAGCGAATAAGGAGCCAGGTTTTCGGGTCCTCTTTAAAGCCCTTCTGTCTCCTTCTGCAGTTTCAACACTGAACATGTGATCACCCATCTGCATTCCCTCCTTCTCCCTCCCCCCGAGAGCCTGCCCCCTGCTCCAGAGCTAGATGACTCTGGCTAATCAGCAAGAGCGTCCTCTGGTCATTGTCATTAGTCTAAGAGGGAGCTGGCCACAAGGCACAGTGGCACGCGTGTGCCCTGATTCAGGCTTACTCTTCCCTGGTTTGAGTTCTCTGAATGCCTGAGGGGTTGCTTCTCTTCCCCACCCCTTGCCCCACTTGAATTAAAATCAGGTATTCTGTATCTTGAGGATGGTTTCCAGCCTGGTCTTTAGAGTCCAGGAACACCGGATTCAGATCCAGGCTTCATGCCTGCATGGCCTTGGGCAAGTCACGGAACCTGCCTGACCTTAGGTCCCTCGTCTGAACACTGGGAATGACGATGCACTGTAGTGCTGGGGTGAGCACTAAGGGGGCGCTGTAGGCAGAGAACTGGGAGCCACCGAAGGCAAGTGGCTGTCCTGGCTGGAGCAGGGCAAGGCTAGAGCACCACTCACTGTTAGGACACCTGTTGTGTCCTCGCCCGAGCAGGAGAAGGCTGATTTGACTCATCTCTTTCTCTCTGTGTGGAATGCCCATGTCAAAGACCCCCATCCTGTCCACACCCATCCTGTTGGAGGTTCTGTCCGCCCAGAGGGGCCTGGCATCCTTTGCACCTCACAGACCACCGGACCTTCATGCTCACCTGCGGATCCTAAAGAACCAGCGTAGGTTTCCAGGAAGGCAGTAGGCGGAGACAAAATGTATTATCCTGATGGCCCGTGCCTCTGAGCACCACCATCTCACCTTCTCTTGTCATCTGCATGACAAGACTCCCTCCGGCAGCCCTTGGCTCTGAGAGGCAGCACAGAAAGAGATGTGTGTGGCTGAACCCGGCCTCTGAGCCTCTCTCTGGATGGAAGATAGGGACCCCCTCCCGCTGGGCGTCAGTGAGGCTGTGTGTGCCTGTGTGAGGGACCCAGCGTGGCGCTGGGCTGGCAGGAGCCCAGTGGGTCTGGGGTGCTTGCACAGCTGACCACAGACGGGTGGAGCCTGCCCCGCTGCGCAGAAGTAGGTTCACCGGGAGAGAGAGAGAAGATGAAAGGCAGCAGGTGAGGGGGAGGCAAATTCCAGCTCTGCCTTTGAGCTTTTGAGCTCTCAGAGTAAGTATACAGAGGAGGCTGAGCCGCTTAGGACTGGGAGGGAGTTAGTTCCCTGTCGCTGCAGAGTAAGATTTCTTGTGATGCTAGGATTCCGGCACCTGCCCGTTTCAGCAGAGCCAGGTGACAATTGAAGTGGGGCAGGAGGCCTCGGTCTAAGAGTTCTTACCCTTGTCACCAGTGCCCTGGGGAGGCTCTTGGTGCATGGGGTTGTCCCAAACAATCAGTCAAACGTCAGGACCAAGCAGACAGTGTCAGTCTGACCAAACTGCGGTCTGCAGAAATCAGCAGTTCAGCTCTAAGTCTGCCTTGGTGCCTGAGGCCTGGGAGGGCGGCCTGGATTCTCTCTCTCTGCCCTTGCCTTCCTGCCACCGCCCTGTCCTCATGGTGACGAGCAGCCTCTGCAGGCACTGGGAGCCCCAAGGAGCAGTAAAAATTGGAGTGGAGAGAAGAGAGGGAGGTCACCGGGTCTGCCGCCCAGGAAGCACCTTGGCCCAGTTATTCTGTACCATTTTGTTTTCTCGCTAGAGAATTGTGTGATTATTATCCAACATTTGGATGTGGTGATGGGGAAGGGCCTCTTGATCATCTTTAGGGCCAGGGAGCTGATTAATGGACTCTTTGCCTCCATCTGTTGTCTTTGAAAGCCTTTCTGAGGGTTGCGCCTGCTCCTTCAATTCCCCTGGCTCGTGTGGGCTGCGGCAGTGCAGCTGGGGAGGAGGGGACGCACAGAGGAAGGTGGGAGCAGACTGGAGGGCTTTGTAGTGACTGTCAACAGCCCAAGTACTTGCTGGCTTCCTACTGCCACCCCGTGGCTACTTCACAGTAGGTAGAAGTGCACGGGTGGCTTTCCATGTGTCTCCACAGTGACAATATACAAAAAATATCTGTGTTAATTAAGGTTCCCCTGGGAGCAGATCCTGAGACGATGATTCAATTGCAAATGGATGATTTGTACTGAGTCCTGATGAACACGAATAGGAGAGTGGGGACATGAGACAGGAAGGGGAGGCAGCCGAAAGGGTGTGCATCGGGCCTGTTACCACTGTGGATGGCTGAAGCTTAATCCCACTGGGGAACCTTGGGAGCCAGTGTAGAACAAGCCTCAAAGCTAACCCACCTGTGGGTTATTTATGGGCATGTATTCGTCCATTCCCATTGTCAGGTGTTGGTCCAGACTGCCTGGCCCGTAAGTGGTAAAGTCGGTAGAAACCCAGGCCATTGGCTTTAACCACCATGCTATTTCCAGCAAAATGTGTCTCTGTCCATTCCCAGCAAACCTTCCTAGCTTCCCCCTTGGCAGGGTAACTCAGGAACCTGAAATGCCCAGTGCAGGTTCATGTAGGTCAGTCTGACCTGCCTTCTCTCAACACCATTCTGGCAGGGCCAGCAGGGGGGCCTCAGCATCTAATTAGAAACAGCTCCCTTGTCCCCCAGTCTCAAAGGCTGGTCCCTGCCTAGTTGCCCACTTGTCCCATAAGACCACACCCCATGTTCCTGTCTCATGAGCTCTGCCCCAAGGCCCTAAGCTCAGTACTTGGTTGGGATTGGCCACTGCATACACAGCCAGCCAGGCCCAGGTGAGGGTCCTGGCCACTGCCCCACATCTCTACCTGCTGCACTCCTGCCTCGGGCCACAGGGATGCCTAGGAGGGGGCAGGTGGCAGAGTCACTAGAGAGGTGATGAGTACCTGGAGGCTGAGATACCACTCAGGTTGGAGGTGAGTCTCTTCTCTCCACTTTCCTCATTTCCCTGAGGGTCTTGCTTTCTGATACTCCCTGGGTGTGTCTGTTTTAGCTTTAGCTTCTTTTGGAAGCTGTTCTCATCTGTGATGAGAGCAAAACGTGCATCAGCCACACGCATCTGCTTCCCATCTCTCCAGAGAGGGCTTTGTTTAGTTTATTTTTTCCAAACGTTAATTTATTTCTCCAGGATGCTCTTGTAATTTGTGATAGTGATTTGATTCTTTGTTTCCTTTTTAGCTTCTTATTATGTCAGACAAACACAAAAGAGGGTCATATAAAGAGCCTCATCATCACCTTCCTCGACGATCGGCATCCTCCTGTTGGGTTCTGTCTGTCTTCATGCTTTCCTTGCTGGAGTGTTTTAGAGCAAACCTCATACATGTCATTTTACCTATGAAGACTCATGTTCTGTTGTTTCTTAAGTTATCTAACTTTTTTTACAACTTTTTTTAATATTTGGAATAAATTTTAGACTTACAGAAAAGTTACAAAAGGCACTTCACCCAGATTCTCCTAATGTTAACATCTTACAGAGCCACAGTACAATTATCAAAACCAGAAAATTCACACAACACATTAAACCACAGACCTTATTCAAGTTCTGCCAACTGCCTCACTGATTTTCCCTTTCTGGGCCAGGATGCAAACCAGGATCCCACACTGCATTTAGCTGTCCTCTTCAGTCTCCTCCATTCTGGGCAGCTCCCCAGTCTTCGTTTGTCTTTCACGACCTTAACTCTGTTGAGTACCGGCCAGGTAGTTGTTAAGACGTCCCTTAGTTTGGGTTTAAGGTTTTCTCTATTAACTAACCTGCAGACCTTATTCAGAGCTAGAGCAGGAGCTAGAACCAAAGTTCCCCATTTTGGAATAAAAATTGAGGTTATGTATTTTGGGCAAGAAAACCACAGAAGCGAGGTGCCCTTCCCATGGCATCATAACAAGGGGTACATGATGCCAGTACGTTATGACTGATGAGGTCAATTTTATTTACTTGGTTGGGAGGGTTATGTCTGCCAAGCTTCCCTACTGTAGTTTCTATTTTCACCTTTGTAATTAGTATGTATCTCATGAGGAGATACTTTGAGACTGAGCCTATAAAATATCCTGTTTCTCATTGTACTTTCACCCACTTATTTTAGCATCTGTCAGCAGATCTTGCCTGCAACAGTTATTACTGTGATATTTGCCAAATGGCGATCTTCTATTTCCATCGTTGCTTCTACATTTATTAATTGGAATACAGTAAGCACGATCTGTCCCTTCTCTCCTATTTATTTATTCATTTATTCACATCAATATTGACTCATGGAATTTATTTTATTCTATGGGTTTTAATCCATCACTATTACTTTTTAATTTTTTTACTAAAGTCGTTCCAGATTTAGCTATTGGGTGTTCATTCCAGATTGGTTTCTGTGTCTTTTTGCTATGTCCCCATCATTTTTTGAGGCACTTCTTGACATTCTAGCACTATAAGATGTTCCAGGCTTGTCTTACACTTTGTCTCTGCTCCAGCCCTGGCACCAGCCATTTCTCCAAGGAGCTGTTTCCTTTTAGAAGAGAAAGATATTTAGAAACCAAGGTCTGGGTGTTGGGTGTGCTCACTGCTACTGCACTGTCATTACCTTTAGGCCTCTCAGTGGACAGAGCTAGGAGCTCTCTGTATGAGGGTACACACTCACGTGTGCTGTTCCCGTCCTCTGTCATTCCAGCTTGGGCCCCCCTTCAGTTCCCTGGTCCACATCTCAGCTGAGGACCTCAGGGTGCCCCCCCCCCCACCGTGAGACACTGTCCTCCCTGCCTTTGCATTCTCTTCCTCAACCCTTCTCATCCCTTTCCTTATTTTCTGTTTTTTTTTTCTTTCCTGACCTTAAGGATGGATTAATTCTCTATCTTCCTGGCTTCTTTCTAGCTCCTCTTTTTCCAAGATGTCAGAGCTCCATCTGATGTCATGTCTTACTGACTAGCCAGGTGTTCTCTTTTGAGCAGCTTTATATACTGTCCACGCCACAGTGGTGGTAAGGACAGCTCGTTCCTGTGGCAGGACTTGGGGCATTGGTCAAAAATGGTCCTATATAAGCAATTTAATGTGGTTCAACCCAGTAGCACAGTAGTTCTTAGCTGGTGAGCCTGGATGGAGAGTTTCCAGATGGGGCATATGCAGCAATATACTTTTACATTGAAAAGTAAAATACATAGATGGATACAGATATAAAATACCAACTTTATAAAGTACGAGTTGATGAAATCCGCTGGTCTTCAGGGGCAGACATTGCAGAAGAGAGTCTCTTGTGAATTAGGGATTCTTGGGGGAGGGGATGCTGGACTTCGGGGCATGAGGTTTGTCTCATTATCAATGGTTGCATGGGTTGGAAAAGACAGAGCAAACACCAAAGTTTAAGTACATGTCTCAGCTGCAGGGTTTCTTGGCTCATAGAGACACCTTTCCTGGAGCTGAACAGGGTCGAGTGGGTGGAGTCAAAACCCAGCCAAGAAGGCAGCTGTGGTGCCCTGGCCTCTCACCTGTGGCTAGACCAGAAGTTCTTGGCCCTTGTTCCGTAGGAGCCTTGAAGTCGTACAGGAAAGACGTGAAGTTCAGGTGCCCAATACTCTCCTCTCTCCAGGGCCCTCAGGGTAGCTGGGACTTCATCCTCTTCTCTTACAGTCAAGAAGGCCCATAGGGGTATGAGTGAGTGGGAGATTTATTAAAGGACTAGCTTTGAGTCCATAGGAATTTATTTAAAATTTAAATCATCTCCAGACTTTGGGATTTGAATTGCCCCTAAGGCATGTGCTCCTGTGTCTCACCAGGTTCCTGCACCCCTCTAGGCCCCCCATTCTAACTCCCAGGCTCTCCTCTCCCATATTGAGCAGGGAGACACTGGGCCTGGGAGCTTCTAATTGGCTTTTCTACCTCTGTTCTCCTGGAGAACCTTCAGGCAGCCCTGCTCAAAGACCTATACTAGCTTCCCATTGCCTGTAAGATAGAGTCCAAGTTCCTTGATCTGGCATCACAGCCACTGACATTCTGACTTTAGCTGATTTTTCTAAGTCTCTCTCTACTTCTTCTCTTTGTAACCACCCACTCCAACCAGACCCGGACTGTTTGGTCTTCTTGGGTCACAGTCCCTGGACAGCTCCCTACCCCTTTCTTTCCTGAGTTGAGCATCAGCATTCACAAGGTCCAACTAATGCATTATTTCTGACCTTCTCCACAACCTAGTGAAGTCATACCCATATCTTTGCTGATGAGGAGCTTGAGTTCAGTGATCTCAAGATCACATCTCTGTTGCCTCTGAAAGCTCCAGGAAACAGCCAAAGCAGAAGGACTTGCTTCTTCCTCAGAAGGGGCCTGGCACTTACTGCCTGCAGGGCTCCCCGGAGCCCAGCTACTACCCGTGCCGTGACACTTAAGTTGTCTTGGTCCTTGTCCTACAAGGACCTACAAGCAGGTGGCGCCTGTGTGGAAAACTGTCGTAGATCCTGTTTGGCCACAATAAATGTTTGATTTGCTTTCATTTGTTACAGAAAGGTTTCTTAGAGGGAGAGATTTGTCTACCCAAGTTAGAAGGTCAAGGGAAACCTGATGCCTGATAGCCCCTCTGTGTTAGAGCACAGAGCTCGGAAACAAGACACGCACCTGTGCATTTGCCTCACACGCAGCACTTTGAAAACAGGTCTCTCCTGTGCCGGTTAGAACGTTCTGGCTGTGAGAAGCCAAACCTCCAATCCAGCCCACCTTCGACAACAAGGAAGGTTGCCATCCCTCACAGCACGAACTCAGAGGTGGGGCCCAGAGATGGCACCAGGGTCCGTTGTATCCCTTGGCCATGCCATCCGTGGCCTTCTCTCTTTGCCCTCAGGCGGGTTCCCACACGGTCAGCAGATGGCAGCCAGCAGCCATGGTGCCAAGCCTTCTTTTTCTGTCGGGTGGGTGGGAACGCGGGGCGTGACTCCCCGCTCCTTGGCCTGATGGGCCCATCCGCTAACGTGCCACGCCTGAGCCAGAGGTGTGCTCCCTCAGCCCTCCCAGGGTGCGAGCTCTTGGCCCGTAGGTACCGGTGGGAGGGCTGGCTATCTGGACAAACTGGGGATCTTGTTAGGAAAAGGAAAGGGGGATGGATGCTGGTGGAAGCAAGTGTCCCCCCTGTCATTTGCTAGTGCACCTGACCAGCAGGCCCAAGACACAGAGGCTTGGCAGCTGACCCCGCCCAAGGTGCCACAGATGACACATGTAACAACATTCGCTGGCTGGTCTCGGTCTCCATCTTATCCTGCTTAGATTGAAAATCCTTTGTTTCAAATGAAAAGTGACAGTTCCTGCCTCAGCACTGATCAGTTTTTGCTTCGAGTCAGATGAAGGCAGCCAAGTGTGTCCAAAATGTTTTCAAATGACAGATTTCTTTGTGTATTCTGGTGGCCTTTTTATTAACCGTCTGGTGCCTCAAACCTTTTTCTTCTCCTGTCCACCAGATACTCCACCTATTAAGTTGAACCTAATTGAATGAAATTGTTTTTGTACGTCCCAAGCAGTTGAGTGTCAGCATTCACAAGGCCCAACTGATGCGTTATTCCTGACCTCCCTCACAGCCTTGTGAAGTTGTGCCCTGTGCTGATGAGTCGCTGGAGTTCAGAAAGGCCACACAGCAGGTGGAGAAGCTGGGGTTTGAACCCGAGTCCGCCTGGCGCTTTATCCTCCAGCTTTCCCTGGCAGCACATGTCCTCTTCTGGCAGCTGCCTGCAACTGTCCGTGCATGGGTGATGCGATAGCTACTGAGCGATAGCGCGATACCTTTAAAGATGTCTCCAGAAGAGCAAACCCACCGGTCCCAGTCATTTAGGAGTCAGCTTCCTGTTCTGACTGTCGCTGACCCAACCTCCCCGCAGGGTTTGGAGTAGTGTGTCCCATCGTGCTGGCCGAGGCCGGGAGCTGGGCAGGTGGATAAAGAAGCAGAGGGGCTGGGCTGTGCAAGGAACCGTCTGCTAGTGACCTGCCGGTCTCCCAAGCCACCTGTGCGGGGAGCAGCCCTGAGCCAGCAGTGTTAGGACTCCTCCGTCCTAAACCCTGGCCGTGCCACAGACTTGCTGTGTGACTTTGGCAAGCTTCTTCTCTGTGTAAAGTGAGAAAGACTTGCTTAGTGCTTGTTAACCTTCGTAGCTGCAGAATTCCTTCTCAAGAGCGAAGAACCCCTTTTTCAAATGAATTCTTATGGTGCCTATATTAGTTCCCTATGGCTGCTGTAACAAATTACCACAAATTTGGTGACTTAAAACGAAAGAACCTTATTGTCTCACAGTTCTGGAAGCCAGAAGTCTGAAACTAGGTCTGAAACGAAGCATGGTCAGCAGTTCCCTCTGAAGGCTCTAGCTGCCTTCAGTTTGCTCCTAGTGGTTTCTGGTCATCCTGAGTGCTCTTTGGCTTATAACAGCATCACTTCAATCTCTGTCTTCATCTTCATATAGTCTTCTCTGTGTGTCCTTTTCTATATCGTATAAGGGTACTCTCATTGGATTTAGGGCCCATCCTAATCCAGCGTTATATCAAGATCCTTAACTAATTACACACGCAAAGGCCCTATTTCTAAATAAGGTCACATTCTGAGGTTCTGAGTAGATATGAATTTTAGGGAGATACTATTCAACCCACTACAGTATCACCAAATATGGAACAGACTAAGGGGGCCTGGTTCTGCTTAGAGCTAGATAAAGGCTGGTGTCCTTGGTCTCCCCACCCACCCCTTGGCAACCCCCAAAGATCAGAGTCTGCAAACCACTGGGTACCCAAGGATCCAGGCAGCCCTAGCTCACCATGTCCCATGTCTTCATTTCGGGGCTCAGGAATAATGTTCCAGGCACTTTGGCTCCCATGGCAGGTAACCTTTGAGTGGCCTCTCCTTGAAGGACAGGGAGGAAGAACCTCTGTCCACAGCCCTCACAAGTAGCATGAGCACTCACAAGCATGAGTTGTGGGTAGGCACTGGTTGGGAGTTTGAACAGCCCCACCTATTCCCAGGGAAGCCAAGATCACTGCAGGCAGAGCCTAATGCCAGACTGTCAGCTTCAGGGAGTAAGCATCCCTCTGCAGGCAAGCCACTGGGGGAGTGTTCCAATGTCAGGCCATGTGTTGCCTGCAGACAAAGTAATCTTCCAAGCAGAGATCATTTGGAAAGCCTGAGGATCCACTGTCTGGGGAGAGCCAGGGGAGTCACCTCTCCTTTCTCCCTGAGACCAAAAAGGAAGCCATTCCTCTGGATCCTGGCGCGTAGCTGGGCTTGTGTTTATTCCTGGCATTCTGGCATTTGGTTGCTAAGCAGGTGAGAAGCCAGGGCCAGTATGATGCTTAATTCTGATCATCCAGGCACTTAAGGGTCAGAGAGACATGGTGATATGTCCAGTGTCACACAGCAAAGCGACAGACCTGGTCTGAAGTTCTGCAGGTTCTGGCTGCAGCGTTTGGCTATTTTTCTTTCCCCCATAGCCCGTGATAGGGAACATTCACATGGATAATACACTCCTTTGGGTGTACTCAGATGTTGAAAACCCAAAGATATCTTACAGTGCAGTAAAGCAGAACAGTAACTCCTACCAGCTGCTGCTGTTAATAGGGCGTAACTAACACACAGGCAGCTTGCTGCTGCCCACGGCCTGGGGTGGGGGGTGGTTCTTCTGACAGATGAACAGTGATCCTCGTCTTCCTAATTCAAGAAGGTGTATCAGAAAGCAACTGAGTGACGGTGATGTGATTATAAGGATAACATTGAGCCTACTCTAATTTATATGCAAAAGAAATAGGAAAACATTTCCAAACTTTTAAACTGACAAGTGGTAATGTGAACCATGGCCTGGTTCTTTGGTCAAGAGCTACTTGGTTTTCTCAAATCCGGCTATAGCCCAGAATCACCTGGGAGCTTGGCAAAAAAGCAGACGCCACGAAGACTTCGGGTTCTGGTCAAAATGGAGTAGACACATTTATCCCTTTCTCTCCCACTAATATAGCTAGAAACACCAGAATTATATATAAAATGTGAGAAGACTGGAAGGTGGAGAAAAGAATGTGGAACAACCAGGGACCCTGAAACTCCCAGAACAACGTAGTGGTGAGTTCCCTGGGTTTTCTTTTTGCCTTTTGTGTATCCCACACTGTGGGCTAGAGGCCCACAATCCGGAAATGGCCGTGGGCGTGGACCAAAACAAAGCCCGAGGAAGCTTGGTCTCCTTTGTCAAAGGGCTGGAAAAGGAGCAGTCTAGCAAAACAGAAATCTTCTTGACCATAAACACCTTATTACTGAAAAACATCAGGGAAAAATGCTTCCCCCCCCACGGCTCCCAGCTTTAGTAAAGGCCACGTGGATAGCCTAGACCAGCGGCCCTCAACCTTTTTGGCACCGGGGGCTGTTTTCATTGAAGACAGTGTCCCTCACCCTCCCGGCCAGGGTGGTGCTGACAGAGCCAAGCAGGGAGGCCTGGACTTCTACCCCACCCAGCGGTAAAGAGTCAATGCCTTCCCTCCCCCCCACCACAGTTTGAGCAAAAGCCTGCTGAAGTTCAAGGAGATCCATAGTATCATAACATTCTACCCCAAACGTCCAGAATAAATGTCAGCAAAGAAAGAAGATATAAAAAACTAAATAGAAATTTTAGGACTGAAAAATAGAATAACTAAAATTTTTAAATTACTGGATGGGCTCAAGGAAGAATGGAGAGGACAAAGGAAAGAATCAGTGAACATGAAGACAGAATGATGGAAAATATCCAACCTGAACAACAGGGAGCAAAAAGACTGGGAAAAAATTAACAGAGCCTCAAAGACCTATGGGACAATAATTTTTTTTTTTTTAATCTAGCATTGTTAGTGATTGGAGAGTCCTAGGAGAGCAGTGTGAAGCTGGAAATGTATTCAAAGAAATAATGGCTGAATATGTCCCAAATCTGGTAAAAGACATAAAACTACAGATTCAGGAATCTGAGCAAACCCCAAAGAGGATAAACCCAAAAAAACCCTGCCATGACACTTTATGATCAAACCTCTGAAAACAAAACCAAGACAAAATTTTAAGAGTAAAGAGAAACTATATATCACATCTAGGGGGAATGCCATTCAAATGACATTAATAGCAATTTCTCATCACAAGTCCTGGGACAGAGAAAGTGTCACAGCATCATTTTTCATATGCAGAAGGAAAAAAATTGTTACCCAAAAAGTCTATACCCAGTGAAAATATTCTTTAGGAATAAAGGTGAAATCAAGACATTTTCAGGAAGGAAAACTAAAAGAATTTGTTCCCAGCAGATCTGCCCTAAAAGAATGGCCAACAAAAATTCTTCAAAGAAAGGATATGATAATGGAAGGAAACCTGTAACATCAGGAATGAAGAAAGAACAAAAAGAGTAAAATATGGGTAAATATAATCGACTATACTTTTTCTCTTGAGGAAATTATATTTGACAGCTGAAGCCAAACTTGTAACACTGTCCAATCTGAATCTCTATGTAGAGGAAATATTTATAATAATTAACTATTCTCTTATTATTAACAGCATTACTATTCATAGCAATAGTATTAATATTCATACTATTAAGTATTACCACTTAAGATAATTAGTACTTTTAATTATCTTAAAAGTATTTTTTAAGATAATCTTATTTAAAATATGTTTTAAAGGGGAGAGGATAAAGGAACCTAAATGGAGGTGAGGTTTCTACACTTCCTCAGAAGTTCAAATGGCAGTACTAGTAGACTGTGGTACATCACAATATACAATGTGTATGTGGGACAGGGTATTTAAAACCCTTTTGGGATTTTTGCCTCAATATACAAAACATTTGTCAGTGGTAACACCCAGGCACAATTCTCTTCCTTGACCACGGCAAGTTTCTACCCGTGCTTTTATGGGATTCTAAAAGCGAGCAGGCATGATTTCTAAAGGAGCTTGAACTATTAAAAAATTCTACACCAAGAGATACATTAAAAAACACTATAGATAAATCAAAGTGAAATTCAAGTAATCCATAAGAAGGCAGGAAAAACACAGAGAAGCAAATGATGCAGATGCCTGAGCCTACTGCAGACCTGCTGAGCTGAGGCCTCCAGCACTGGTGCAGGGAATGTGGGTTTTTAGCAAGTGCCCCTTGAGGATTCCACCTCATCCAGGTTTGAGAACCTGTGGTCTAGACCAGTATTTTTTAAACACCAGGTTGCCAACCCTATTAGTAGGTTAGAAAATAAATTAAGATGATCATGGGCAACTTTTTTTTTTTTTTAACAGACAAGAAAAACCTAGAGTGCATTACATCGGCTGGGTGTGAGGGTGTGTGTTAAATGATATGTGCATATGTGTGTGCCCAGCCGTGGACGAGGGTAGGCCAGAAGAGATCATGCCTTCCAAACGGCCTTCACCCAAGCCCAACAGTGGATAGACATGTATCCCAGCTTTCCCAAAGCAGTGACCTGCTCACTGGTGTACCCTGTATTGGCTTTCGTCCCCTCTCTGTCTGACTTTTCCACTCTCCTGCAAGTATTTCTTGGGATGATTTCTCAAAGTGTTTAGATGCACATCCTTGTCTCTGACTCTGCTTCTTAGGGTACCTGGCCAAAGATACCTTCTCTTTCCGGGCAAGATCACCCTTAGGACTTTTGGTCGCAGGGAGGTGGAGGTTGCATCAGAAGCCAGCTGCAAGGGAAGAAGGGAGCGTGCCGCTCCCTCCGCAGTTCAGTGTCACCTGTGCTGCTTCTGTGTCGCTGAGGGTGAGATTCTTCAGCTGTCCCAATAGTCCTGGGCCCCAGAGGAGGCGTGGTGCCCTCCATGACCATGCAAAGAAAGGGAGCGAATGCCCACCCCAGCCAGGCCTGTCTGTAGGCGTGTGTATGTGGGAGAGGATATTTAAAACTCTTTTGGGATTTTTGCCTCAAAATACATTTGCCAGAGGTGAGATGCAGACACAATCCTCTTCCTTGTTCACTGAGGGGGCAAGTTTCTACTGTGCTTTTATGGGATTCTAAAAGCCAGCAGGCATGATTCCTAACGGGGCTTAAAGCAGGAGCAGATCTTAGCCAGTCTGCTTAGCTCCCTGCACATGCATTCCTGTGTCTCTCAGAAGGGCCGCAGTGGGGTCTTGGTGTGGAACCTGGGAACAGTGTTCACAGGCCTTCAGCGCCAGTTCTCATTTAGAGAAAAGTGATGTCTTGGCAGTCCAGGAGCCTCAGACCCCTAAGAGGGATTTTCCCTGTGGCCTGTCATTGCAGATGTCTCTCTTGGTTACCTTTTGCTGCAGCAGTGCTTCCTGACCAAGAGCCCCAGAATTTCAGTGAAATGCGATAATAAGCTTTTATTCACCTCAGGTGTCTGTGTGGTGGCTGACCTTGGCTGGGTTGGCTGATGGCTCTGCTCACCTTGGCTGGGCTCACTCAGGCATCGGGGTCAGCAGAGCTAGACTGGGCTTGGCCAGAGCAGCTCTGCTCCACGACTGTCACTCCTCTTGGTGCCAACGAGTTACCCTGAACACATTCTTCTCATGGCAGTGTTGTAAGTAAGCAGAGGGCAAGGCCAGTCCAGGCACTTTCCAAACCTTTGATTATGTTCTATCCACTAACATCGCATTGGCCAAACCGGGTTATGAGGCCAAGGCCAACGTCAAGTGTAAGGATAGATACTCCACCGATGGGAGTGGTGGGGGGTGGTAGTGAATATTTTGAACAATGGTCTAATCTACTGTGCCTGGCACAGTGGCTGTGCATCGTGGGAGCTTGTAATGGCGCCAGGCAGACTATGCCAATTCCTTTTTCTTTTCCTTCTCTCCTCCTGCAGGCTGTTGCCGGTCCTGGGGTACCCATAGGGATGGGTGAAGCCCACCTGGCCTGTGGCCCCTCCCAGCAGCCATCGCCTCGCTAGCGCCCCGCAGCAGCACTAGGATGCACCTGTCAGCGGTGTTCAATGCCCTCCTGGTGTCGGTGCTGGCAGCAGTCCTGTGGAAGCATGTGCGGCTGCGTGAGCACGCGGCCACTTTGGAAGAGGAGCTGGCCCTCAGCCGACAGGCTGCAGAGCCAGCCGCGGCCCTGAGGATCGACTACCCAAAGGCCCTGCAGACCCTGATGGAGGGCGGCACACACATGGTGTGCACGGGCCGCACGCACACAGACCGCATCTGCCGCTTCGAGTGGCTCTGCTACTCCAGCGAGGCCTCGGAGTTCATCTTCTTCCACGGCAACTCGTCTGTCATGCTGCCCAACCTGGGGTCCCGGCGCTTCCAGCCAGCCCTGCTCGACCTGTCCACCGTGGAGGACCACAACACCCAGTACTTCAACTTCGTGGAGCTGCCCGCTGCTGCCTTGCGCTTCATGCCCAAGCCAGTGTTTGTGCCCGACGTGGCCGTCATCGCCAACCGCTTCAACCCCGACAACCTCATGCACATCTTCCACGATGACCTGCTGCCGCTCTTCTACACCCTGCGCCAGTTCCCTGGCCTAGCCCAGGAGGCCCGGCTCTTCTTCATGGAGGGCTGGGGCGAGGGTGCGCACTTCGACCTCTACAAGCTTCTCAGCCCCAAGCAGCCTCTCCTGCGGGCACAGCTGAAGACCCTGGGCCGGCTACTATGCTTCTCCCACGCTTTTGTGGGCCTCTCCAAGATCACCACCTGGTACCAGTACGGCTTCGTCCAGCCCCAGGGCCCAAAGGCCAATATCCTTGTCTCAGGCAACGAGATCCGGCAGTTTGCACAGTTCATGATGGAAAAGCTGAACGTGAGCCGCGCAGGGGCACCCCTAGGCGAGGAGTACATTCTGGTCTTCAGCCGCACGCACAACAGACTCATCCTGAACGAGGCAGAGCTGCTGCTGGCGCTGGCCCAGGAGTTCCAGATGAAGACAGTGACGGTGTCCCTGGAGGACCACACCTTTGCAGATGTTGTGCGTCTGGTCAGCAATGCCTCCATGCTGGTCAGCATGCACGGGGCCCAGCTGGTCACCACCCTCTTCCTGCCCCGAGGGGCGACTGTGGTTGAGCTCTTCCCATATGCCGTCAATCCCGACCACTATACCCCCTATAAAACGCTGGCCACGCTGCCTGGTATGGCCCTGCAGTATGTAGCCTGGCGGAACACGATGCCAGAGAACACGGTCACGCACCCTGAGCGGCCCTGGGACCAGGGGGGCATCGCCCACCTGGACCAGGCTGAGCAGGCCCGCATCCTGCAGAGCCGTGAGGTCCCGAGGCATCTCTGTTGCCGGAACCCCGAGTGGCTTTTCCGCATCTACCAGGACACCAAGGTAGACATCCCGTCCCTCATTCAAACCATACGGCGCGTGGTGAAGGGCCGGCCAGGGCCGCGGAAGCAGAGGTGGACGGTCAGCCTGTACCCAGGCAAGGTGCGGGAGGCGCGATGCCAGGCGTCGGTGCAGGGTGCCTCCGAGGCCCGCCTCACCGTCTCCTGGCAGATCCCGTGGAACCTCAAGTACCTGAAGGTGCGGGAGGTCAAGTACGAGGTGTGGCTGCAGGAGCAGGGCGAGAACACCTACGTGCCTTACATCCTGGGCCTGCAGAACCACACCTTCACTGAGAACATCAAGCCCTTCACCACCTACCTGGTGTGGGTCCGCTGTATCTTCAACAAGACGCTCCTGGGACCCTTTGCAGACGTGCTGGTGTGCAGCACGTAGCAAGTGTGCCGCCCAGGCCTCAGGACGGTGGCTCCTCCAGTCAGCGTCCTCAGGCCCCCCGACCCTGCTGTGGTGACTTCTGTTTGTTATTTATGGAGCAGGTCTGGGCCAGGCCTGGGCCTCGGTGTCATCTCATTGCATCTGGGGTGCAGTGTTTGCAGCACCCCTCTTTGCACCAGAGAGACGGGATCCCCCCTTCTCCTGTCCCGATCACCTGTACCCCTGGAGAAGTTCCTTAGCAGGGAGCAGGCAATGGAGGAGGAGGAGGAAGGAAAGAAGGAATCCCAAGGAACCTCTTTGGCTAAGTGATCATGCTGTTTCCTACTGAGTCCTCCTGGCATCCAGCTTTCTGGAAAACGAGTAATCTTGCGGTTGTTGGGGTGGGTGGTTCATCAGCTTCCATCCCCCTGAAATCCCCTGTATCCCAGTGAAGGGAGTGTTGGGAGCATCATTAAATGATGGTAAGCGTCTCAGTCGAGTCTTTTCGTTGGGTGGTAGAAGCGGGGCCGGTAGTCACGCCACGGGGCCCCCAGTGAGGCGAGCAGGCCGGCAGGCAGGAGCGAGGGCCGTGGGGAGGAAGAGCCGGATCCACGGGGCTTTCCTCAGGCCGAGCCAGGCATTAAGGCTCATGCGGCCCGGACAGGCCACACCTGGCGCCAGATTCACTTAGAAGGACGGAGGCGGGACGCTCGGTGTGCCCACAGAGCCAGGTCTGCAGACTTCTTCCACAGGAGGAGCCCTCGCATCAGTCGGGGGCCACCGTCTCAGCCCTTCCCAAGGGTGGGACATGAGATCCACTCCATGGTTGTGGGGCCTCCCTGGCTCAGAAGCCCCAGGCCCCACAGGAGCCAGTACCTTTCAACAGCCCCGCCTTAGTTCCCAGGGCCCCTCCAGGGACATGCCCGGTTGTAAGAGTTCTTGCACTTAGGGCAGCCTCAGGCTGTGGTTTCCTGCCAGACAGTTTAGCTTATTCTTCGTCCTTCCAGTTCAGATGTAGTTCATCAGTCAGAGGTGAAAACTCCCATCAGCAGTGTTGCCTAAAACCGCACCCAATGTCCCACTGACTGGCCAGTCTGACTTCCCTGTAAACAGAGCTAGAAGGTTAACCCAGGCTCAGATTTGTCCCTGGAGGAGGAGTGTCCGCCTTTTGTCGCCAGGGAGACCTGCTGTGGGCTGGGCTCCCGTGAAGGTGGGGGGCAGGGTGGGGGGTGAGGAGGTGGAGTCTCAGGCTGGGAGCCTTTCACCAGGCAGACCAGTTCTTGAACCAAAGGTATGCATTAGACAGGTATCCCCGCCAGTCCCCTGAGTGGCTGAGGAGAGTGGTTTCCACGTCAGTACTGAGGTGGGTTCTGCACAGCAGCGGGGCCGGGCCGTCCCACCTGCTCTGCTGCAGGACAGCTGAGTGGCTGCAGGACATTGTCACGGTTGCCATGTTCCTTCATGGCATCCCTCTTACCAAGAATATCTTTCTCCCTAACTATAGCCTCCATCTGCCATCACCGCGAACTGCCATGTGAGTCCACACGAGACTCCACCCAGAACTGGAGATCTCAGACCCTGCTGGTGGGAGTGGGGAGAGTGAAATGCTACAACCACTTGGAAAACTGGCAGTTTCTGCTAAAGCTGAACACTCATCTACCCTGATTCTCAGCAGCTGCACTTCTCGATCTATAGCCAAGAGAAATGAGTGCTGTGTCAGCAACAAGAAATGTCTAAAGTGTTCACCACCCTACTCTTAATGGCCAAATACTAGAAACAACCCAATACCTGTCCATCAACAGGTATATTCATACAATGGATACAACAATTTGAAAAAACAAAAACAGAATGAAGTATGGGTACATGCAGCCTTGTGAATCTCAGACATATGTGGAGTGAAAGAAGGCAGACCCCCCCCCCTCCAAATACTATATGATTCCATTTCAAGGAAGTCCTAGAACGGGAAAACAAATCTGTGGCAGTAGAAGTCAGAATGGTTGTTACTGGGAGTGGGTAAAGACTGGGAGGGCTCAGGACACTTGGGGGGTGGCAGCGTGTGGATCTGGGTGGTGGCATGTCCGTGTAAGCGATTGTCAGATCGGTGCATGTTACACTCTGCACCTTATGTAGGGGACCCCTTGATTAGAAACAAAAAAGTCAGCCAAGGGCGAGCTCTCCTGGAAAGCCCAGTTTGTGTCTGGTCCAGCTCCCCGGGTGATAGGCCTGTCACACTGTCAGACTCCCAGCCCTGCCAGGGTCCCCCAGGAAGGCGCTTACCTCTCCTCACAGGGTTACTGGGAGCCCAGTGTGGGTTTGTGATCACACTCGTGAATCACAGCAAAGCAAAAGCTCAGTCAGTGGTTCATTGGTTCAAGAATAAATGGATTTCTGCCTGTGTCCAAATAGTTTTGTACAAACCAGTAATCCTTTATGTGAAACTTTGTCCTGCTTTTTTTGTTCTCTTAACATTGTAACGTGAACACTCTGCCATGTCACTGAACACTGTCCTTTGAAAACTAGAGTCTGGTTGGCTGTAGAGCACTGTGCAGACCCACCGAGAAATCAGCCTCTTTTCCCCAGTGACACTGTCAAGTGGCCGGAGCCTGGACCTGTGCCCAGCAGCCCAGGGCTCCCCGTGGCAGCACAGTTCATTTTTTAGCATTTCTTTTGTTGATGTTTATTTATGGTGAAAGGCACACATCTCACGAGTTCTGACAAATGCACACCTCCACGTAACCCACACGCCTGCAAGGTAGGGTGCATCTCCATCATCTCCTGTTCACAGTGTTTTACACTTCAGAACTTTAGGACGCGAACATTTTTTTTATTCTATAAGAGTCATAAGAGCTCATTTAACATTAAGGGTATTTACATTTTCTCCACCCTGTTTGTTTTAAACCTGCGTCTTAGCACTTCATCCCATCAAAGAGCCGGGTGAGGACGAGAGCAGGGCAGCCTGAGAGCTGGGCTCTGGGACGCACAGGAGGCTCCTGAGGCTGAAGCCCATCACCAGGGACCCGGGGCTCACTGGGCCTCGTCCCCACAGCCCAGCGCCTCTGCTTCTCCCCCTGCCCGCCAGGAATCAGCTGAGGGCACCTCGCTGGCTGTAGGTGAGGTGGCAGCGAGGGAGGGCCAGGCCTGCGGCCACCCCCGCTCAGCCACATCCCGCTGTGCCAGCCTCTCCGGGTGCGCTGACCTGTGCACCCGGCACTGCCCAACGGTCCGTGTGGCCCGCAGGCAAGGCTTCCACCCTTCAGGACAGGAGGGCAGTTTCCTTCTCCAAATAGTCCCCGTCCAGATGCAGGGAAGGGCGGAAGCGAGGCAGAGGCAAAGATGTGCTGCCACCATTGGTCTCCACGTGGGTGCGGCCGTGCGCCCTCCCTGTCCACAGAGCTGAGGGGGATGCTGGCCTGGCAGGAGCCAGGCTGCAGGGACTGACCTGCAGGCCAGCCAGCACCCGGCCGCGCAGGCTGGGAGGCTCCCGGCCCCTCCCCAGCCGCAGAGCATGGCCGCCCCGCGGTCAGCCCCGGCCACGCCAAGCCTGCGTGGGAAAGCAGGCGGGCACAGTAAGTTACCTTAAAGCGACGTGGCCTGAAGCCTCCTGTGTTGTTTCTGTTCTCATTAGTTTTCATATATGAGTTTTCGAAAGCCAAATAAATTCTAACATTTTAACCACCTCCCCCAACAGTGGTATGGTCAGAAAGCCGTTTGCGTGGGTCCTTTAACCAAAGGATTTTCATCTCAATTTTCAAAAAAAAAAACTTCATGAAGTCACACACAGTTAATTTAGAATTTGAGATAATTCTGTCCTGGATCCTGGGAATAAAAAGTACAAAAAGATGTAATCTTTTAAAAGTAAGCAAGCAATCTGTTTTTGAGTGTGGTACTGTCACATTTTTCACTGGTTCAAGTAGTTCAACCTTTTTCTAGGGTTGCTAGATTTAGCAACAAAAATACAGGACACCCACTTAAACTTGAATAGCTGTTCAACTATGAATATTTGGCAATACTACCTTTTCCAACTAATGGAGAGTGGGGATGGGGTATGGACTACGTATAACCATGAGGTTGATAGTCCCCCAGCATCCTCAAAGCACCCCCATTTTCCAAGTGGAAATACAGAGATACTGGTAGAGAGGGAGGACTCAGTCGTGCCTCTGGTAACATAAGAAATAGCAGCGACACCAAATGCCAGAGAAGCAGGCATCTTTTGTGTTCATTGCTGCTGAGAATGTAAAATGGTACTCTGGGAAATAGTTTGGCAGTTTCTTAAGAAATTAAACATGTACTTACCATATGATTCAGAAATTGGACTGCTGGGCATTTACCCCAGCGAAATGAAAATATGTTCATCCAAAATCCTGTACACAGATGTTCCAAGCAGCTTTACTGACAATAGCCAAGAAATGGAAATGACCCAAATGTCCTTCAGAAGGTAAGTCGTTCAACTGTGGTACATCCATAGCCTGGAACACTACTCGGCAATAAAAAGGAATGGACTACTGACATACAATACAACTTGGCCAGATCTCAAGGACATTGTGAGGAGTGGGGGAAAAAAGCCAATCTCAGAAGTTTATGTGCTGTGTGATTGCATGTGTATGACATTCTCGCAAATGCCAGAGATGGAGAACAGATTTGTGGTTGCCAGAAGTTAGGGATCGGAGGGAGTAAAAGGGGTGAGTGTGATTATATGGGGTGCAGGAGATCTTTGTGGTGATGGAATGGTATCTTGATTGTCCTGGTGGTTGATATTCAGGTTGATATGTACACATGTGATAAAAAGACTATGGAATCACACCCATTGTACCAACGTCAAGTTCCTGGTTTTTATATTGTACTGCAATTAGGGAAGATGTAACTACTGAGGGAAACTGGATGAAGGCTACACAGGACCTCCCTGTACTATCTTTGCAACTTCTGTGAATTTATAATTATTTCAAAATAGAAAGTTTTTTTAAAAATATAATCAGAAGGGCTGGAGGAATGTGCTCGAGGCTGGGCCTCAAGGAACAATTCTGAGAATACTATGGCCTTGGAGGCTGCCACTAGGGTTGTGAGTTCAAGAACCACAAATGGAGCAGGGATCAGGATGATGCTGTCACTGTTGTGGCTGCCTCCACTGTCACAGCCACCTCGCAACCATCACAAAGCTGGTGACTGGGCATTGGAGTCAGAGTCCAGCCACCACATCTGCCGCAGCAGCCTCTGCGGACCCAGGACGCTAGGAAGTGAATCCTGGAGCCTGCTGCCAAACGCCTCTCATCTCCACCTCTTTGCCTGTGCACTGGAAATAGAACAGCTAAAAGGTGCGGGAGGGCGGCCTCCACCACTTCCTTGCAGCCCTTCCAGGAGTGCATCCAAAGGGTAGAATCCAGTCTGCACCCAGGCCCGACTGCAAGGGAGCCTGGGTAACAGAATGAGTGGCCTTTCAGTCTCAGCAGTGTGGGAAAGGAAGCTCCACAGGAGGGCAGGGTGGAGATAGGGCAGCCCAATCCCTGACATCCACTGCGGTCACCCAGCAGCACTAGATTTGTCTTCATGTGAGGGGCAAAACTTCCCGGTGGGCAGGGCAGGGAAAGGAGGCATCCATTCATTCCCCATGTGAAAATCCAAGATGCCTGGGTCCTAGCCCACCGTAGCGTGTGAGTGCGTGTGTCTTAAATGAGGGCAGCAGTCGTGAGAACCAGGCAATCGGACGCCCAAGAAGTTGTGCACCCTTAGAATTCCCTTTACTCGTGGCCTCCCCGGCCATGCTCCCGTACCCAAGGTGATGCCCAGTGCACCGTCACCTGGGCACGTGGACACAGGGAGACGAGGCCCTGCTTCCTGGTGTTATGCAGCATCTGTGGCATGTAGCGACCCTCGCGGCAACTGTTGCTGGGAAGACATACACACAAGAAACTAAAAGTCCATATCCTCTTGTCCATCAGCTCTAAGTGACTTTGTTTATCTTGTCACCTACACCTTCCACCTTAAGGTGCCCTTGGCCCACTTCCCCTGGTACACCAGGGGCCCTCCAGAGCTCATCCTACCTGGGCCTGCCCTGGGTGGGGGCTGGGGACATGCCTGTAGGGGACTTGTCTCCACCTTCTACTCTCTCCAGCACCCCCCTCAAAAAGCCAGATGTTCCCCAGGAATCTTTACTAGAAGCTGAGTCCTGCAGTGGAAGTTTAGACACCAGCAGTAGGTCAGGGGGGCCAGTTAGGCTTTCCCAGCATTTCTCAGGCCACACCTCACAGGTGGGTGGCTACCTTCTCCGTCTACAAGCAGTCCTGGTTCTTTCTTGGAGACGATGCTCCTCCCATCCCCAGCTCCCACCGCCCTAGGGATTCCCTGGGCCTCACTCCACTCTCTCCTTGCTGGGCTCTACCTCCTCCACCCTGTGGCCTCCCAGGGTGGACAATCCTGTAGCCCAGCGCTCTCCCCACCCCCTCCACCTTCCAAGTCCACTGGGCCACGATCCCCAGTGCTGTTTTCCTGCGAACACTGGGCTCTGCCCTGCTGCTGCGGGAGATGTGTGCAGCCCGAGTTTCTACCTGATCACCTCTTCCTCTCTGGCCAAATTGTCTTGGAGACGCAGAGACTTTTCCCCAGCTGATTAGACAAAACCATCCCACATGCTCTCCCCAGAGATGACCTCAGCTCCCAGCCTCCCCGAGAGCCTCTAGCCCCCGCACCCAAATGCCACGCCATCCCAGACCCCAAATGAGCATCCCATGAGCAACGCTAACCAGAGCCCCAGACAGGCCAGGAGAGGCCTTGCAGCACCTTGGCTGGCCCAGCGTGGGGAGGAGGGACAGAGGGGGACCTCCACAGTCCCCCATAGTGATCCTGAGGCCTCCACCCCGTTAAAGAGGCCTTGGGGCAGAGTAGGAGCCTGTGAGGCGAGGAAAGACCAGTGTCCTGGCCAGGCAGACTGCAGAGCCCAAACTTCTGCAGTGCTGGCCATCTGTCCCTGTACGTAGGGGGCGCTGCACAGGGCTCCACTTCTCTCAGCAGCAAATACTACATGAGGGAGTCCTCCTTTGGGAGACGCCAGTCCTTTAACGACCCACGGAATCCTCCCCTCTCCCTGACGGCGGGTTGCATGCAGTTTGCGCAGAGCGTGGGGCCCGGCTCAGCCAAGGGGTGCGGGTGGGGATGGAAGGCGCTTTATTAGGGTCCTCCCCGACAAGGGCGGCAGTAAAGCCCATCGACCCCAGTTCTGGGGCAGAAATGAAAGCCGCTGTCGCCCCACGCAGCTTTCCGCGGACAACTCCAGCCCCGGGAAGCGGCGCAGGCTCCGCGCGCACAGCCGGCGCGCGCCGCTCCCCGCTCGCGGCCCCCGCCGCTCCCCGCTCGCGGCCCCCGCCGCTCCCCGCTCGCGGCCCCCGCCGCTCCCCGCTCGCGGCCCCCGCCGGCGGCGCCGCAACGGCCGCTCGCGTGCTGCCCCGCCCCCCGCAGGCAGTTCCTGCGCTGTCCCCTCCGGCAGGCGCGCTCAACCGACGCTCGCACTCGTCTCTCAGCCGGCCTGACGCCTCCGCTCGCCTCTTCCCGGGGATTCCCGGCTTCGGCGGGTTTCCAGGACCGCAAGTCCTCACGGTCCCTGCCGCCCCGTGGCCCCGCGTCAGCTCCTGGGCGAGCGAGGAGCGCGGCGGTGCTCCGCGGGCGGGCGGGACGCACAGGATCTGCAGAGACCCGCGAGCCTCGGTGATCTGCTGCAGGCCTTTGCAGAGTTCGCAAAGTCCCAGCCACACGTCCCGGCCTGGCCTCCCCATTTCCCCAGAAGTGCGGGAGGGGGGAGCTCCTTTCAAAATAAAAGCACTGGGCCAGCTCCGGGCAACCCTGGGGCACTGCATGGAAGGCATAGGGGCTCAGGTGGCATTCTTGGCCCAGGCAGCCTCCTGGGACCTGCTCTTTCTCTGGGGTTTGAGTCTCCTGGGCCTGGGCATGGTGGCCCACAAGCCTGGCCACACCCTCTCCCTCCCCCTCTCTAGGTGGGTGCCTCGGGACCAGATGGAAGTCGTGAAGACCTTGCACCCACAGTCCCTTCTCAGCTGCCAGGGGCCCTTCCAGCAAGTTGTCTCCGATTTCCCAGCACGTGATGTTTTCACCGTGGAGCCAGGCTCTGATGCTGCTCTGGGTAAGTTTGCCAGGATTTGAAAGTGAAATGGACTTCCAGAGAGTCTGCACTTTGTGGGCTTCTCAGGTCTGCTGTGCCTTCAGCTCACAGTGGCCATCTGTCCAGAGTAGTAGAGGTTGTCAGGAGCCCAGCCTGGGCCGGCGCAGTTGCTCACGCCTGTAATCCCAGCACTCTGGGAGGCCAAGGCGGGCGGATTGCTCGAGGTCAGGAGTTCAAAACCAGCCTGAGCAAGAGCGAGACCCCCGTCTCTACTATAAATAGAAAGCAATTAATTGGCCAACTAATATATATAGAAAAAATTAGCCAGGCATGGTGGCACATGCCTGTAGTCCCAGCTACTCGGAAGGCTGAGGCAGTAGGATCGCTTGAGCCCAGGAGTTTGAGGTTGCTGTGAGTGAGGCTGACGCCACGGCACTCACTGTAGCCTGGGCAACAAAGCGAGACTCTGTCTCAAAAAAAAAGAGCCCAGCCTGGGCATTGATGCCAGGGCCCTGGCCTCTGCAGTTCCAAGTGGCTGCCAGGAGGGGTTGGCCTTCCTGAGCCGGGCCATGGCTGCTCTCAGCACCACCTACACACATCAGAAACGACTCAGAGTTCAGAGCAGAAAACCCCAGGTCTGAGTCCTCCTCTGCTGTTCCTGCGGTTCTGCCTGTGGGTGTTGAGGCTGTTCCCCTCTGAGCTCCTCTCCTGAAACGCAGATGATGGGGCCTTGCCCGGCCTGCATGGAGCAAGTGAGAGGTGCCCAAAGTGTCCTTAGTAAATAGTCAAGGGCTGTACCGCGGGCAGGAGCACAACTGCGGCATGGCCGGGAGACCCAGGTGGAGCTGAGGCCGAGCCGTGTCCAGGACATGCATCCTGTGGGCACACTCGGCGCTGAGCCCAAGCTCAGAGCCTGGCACACAGTGGGCCATTGGTTGGTGGTCCTGCTTTCCTATTCCATCCCTAATCTGCTAGAGGAGGAGTGCAATATTGGCCCTCTGACCAGGAGAAACCGAAGACCAGCAAGGACGCCGATGCGCTGGGTGGCCGTGGAAGGGACTCCACCCTGGCACCCAGGTTCCAGGTGTGCAGGGCTTCCCAGGCCCTGCCCAACAGTGCTCATCCAACTGCAGACCAAGGAGGCCAGGACAGGAACCAAAACAGTTACAGTCCGTGCCTTCATGGAACCTCTCGCTGCGCCTGGGGCGGGGCCATCCTGAGTCAGCTCTGCTCCACCTGCAGCCCAGTGCTGGGTCGTGGTGTCACCATTACTCTTCCTCATGCTGGGCCAGGTGGGCTGGGCCCAGAGATGCAGAGCTGGCCCTGACCCACTTCTTACTGCCCCACCACTGTCACATAAAGGAGGGTCATAATGTCAGCTATGCTGTAGCATCACCCCAACACCAATCAGAATTTAAAGAAAAAGAAATTGAACATTTCAAGTATAGACATTATGAGGTCTTTAAAAGCCTAACGTTTTTACAGATTTTCAAACTGTACATGGAAAGGTCCCTGAAGCCTTTTACAGGTTTCAATTTCTAATAAACTAAATATCAATCTCTATAACCATGTCACCAAAAAACCACTTGTTTTCTTTAAAAACAAAATGTTCTTGTGACCAAAAACGGAAAAATACCACTGTGGCTTATACCCAGCCCTGCTTGGCCCATTGCTTGCTCTGACCTCAAAAGGCGCCATTGTTACCCAGCTAGTAGCACCTGTATGAGCCCCTGGCTGGGCCTGGGGTTTCGTCCTTACTGCCCAGGAAGCTGCGGAGTTTGGTGACCTGTGGAGTTTGACTGTAGCGAGACTGCTTTTTCCTTGTTAGTTAGCATTGTTAGTGTAGTCAGTATAGTTAGCATTGTTTGTTAGTTGTGTTAGGGTAGAATAGTTAGTACTGTTTGTTAGTCTTGTTACCATACTGTAGTTAGCATTGTTTGTTAGTAGCATCAGCATACCATAGTTAATATTGATTTTTATTAGTGTTAGGAGAGTGTACTTAGTATTGTTTCTTTCTAGTGTTAGTATAATGAGTATTGTTAGCCTATCTGTATTATTTATTAGTATTATTAATAAATAATACTAGTTCATAAATGTAGTATTGTTACTACTGTCAGAGTAGTTAGTATTACTAGTACCCTTAGCCTAGTTAGTATAGTTGGTAGTGTTCATTAGTTAGCATAGTTAGGGTAGAGTTAGCATAGTTAGAGGTGACCGTGGAGAAGGTCGTGGCCTCCAATTCATCTCCTGGAAGCTTAACAATTATAAGCTCCTCAAGACAACTGGTTCAAACACCTTCGCCAAGGTGATGCTGGCCCAGCACCTTCCTACTGGGACCCAGGTGGCCATCAAAATCACGTCCAAGCAGACTGTCCCCAGCCTGGAAAGTGTCACTATGGAGGTCAAAGCCATGAGGGCCCTGAATCATCTGAGCATCCTTAAGTTTCTGGATGTCATCAGGAATGAAGACACCCTCTGCTGAGTAACAGAGTGTGCGAGCGACAGGGACCTTTTATGGCATACAGTGAGACGCTGATGCCTGAAGGAAGCGGAGGCCCAGGCCAAATTCTGAAAGATCTGGGCTGCCGTGCAGTACTGCCACGAGAACCACATCGTCCGCTGGGACCTGAAGCCCCAACATTCCACTCGATGAGAAGGAAAACAGCAAAGTAGCTGACTTTGGCTTTGCCATGACACTTTTTGAGGGGAAGAAGCTGGACACGTTTTATGGAACTCCTTGTTTTGTGCCCCAGAAATGTTCCTGGATGAGGAATACATGGACAGGAGGTGGACATGTGGAGCCTGGGTGTTGTCCTCTACACCATGACAGCCGGGAGTCTTCCATTTGATGGTGCCAACTGGGAGGGACTTAAAGGTAACATCACCCATGGAAGAATGAGACATCTGTTTTCTGAAGCATTGAAAACATTTTTTAAGAAGTTCCTGACCACTGACCCCTGGGAGAGGCCCATCCTTCCTGAAATTCTGAGGGACATTTGGATCAAGGAGTAGGAGACACCAGAGGTGACCGGGAAAGCCACAGCGACTGCCAGTCCTCTACCCAGCCTGCAGACGAGTCCTGATCCCAGCACAGCCCCAGCATGGGCCCAGGGCCTCCCCTCCACCACAGCACCGGCAGCCATGGGGAAGAGCAAGGAGGAGACACCTCTCCCCAGGACACATCCGGGGAGGCCACCTGTCCCCAGGCTGGGCAGCCAGATGGGACGACCTTGACCTCTCCTTCTGAGCAGGGCCAGGGCTGGAGGGGGCTCACTAGGAGATTTCCCAACTTTATATTAACAATGTGCTGTATCTGCTGGCCCAAAAGATCTGCTGTAGACAGGTAAACAAGGTGGCGCCAGGGAACGTGGACAGCTAAAGCAGCAAGAGCAAGTATGTGGGGAGGTACAGCCACGCTTCCTGCATCTATTTTATTTGTTATGGTTTTACTGATATTAGTTTTAATAGAGAAGTCATAGTTGTACACATGTACGGGGTACAATGTGAAGTTTATATACATGTGCACTATGTGGAATGGTGACGTAAAGCTAATTCACGTATCTGTCCCCTCAGAAAGGCAAATGCAGCATGATGTCACTTACCTGTTGAAATTGCAAAGCTGGCCTCATAGAAGTACAGTAGCGTGATGGTGATGAGAGGCTGGGGGATGGCAGAGGGACGGCTTGGGTAGTTGGTGACAGGGCACAGAGTTTCAGACAGACAGGAGGACGAGGCCCTGACCTCTGTCGCACAGCAGGATGTCAAGCTTCAATGAGAATGTGTTGGACATTCCACAATACCTGAGAGTCCCCTTCAAATGTGTCCTTGCTTTTAGAGTTAAGAGCAGGAAGACCCTGAGCTGCCTGGATCCTGACAACACGGAGTGGGAGGTGGGCCAGGCGTGGACTCACAGCTCCAGGTGGGAGCCGTCAAGAGGTAGCCTGTGACCTTCAGAGACATCCGAGCCACAGTAGAGTGAGCTGAAGCAGAGCCTGGAGCCCTGGAGACCAGAGGGTCCCTCTGCCCCCCATCGGGTCCCTATTTTTCCCCAGTGTGGGTTTTCTTTATGCTGAACAGCCCAGTGAGTGGTCACCCAGTGCTGCTGTCCCTAAACTCCATCCCTGGCTCTTACCCCTTCAGCAATGCCATTTTAAATTTTCTTTTTTAATGTCATCACACATAACAATCCAAATATGGGAGATTCAAATACATCTGAATTATTTTGTGAAGTAACTTTATTTCTAGGACCCACAGTTCCAATTCTCTGGAAGCTTTCATCCTTCTGAGCTCTTCTGGACTTGAAAGCTCCTCATTAGGTTGACTGACCTATGTTCTTGTCTCATTTTTACCTCAAGGTCTCAATAGATCATTTTGTTAAGGAGATAGAATGTTCCAGAATGGTACAGATAGAATGGTATTCTGTTGCCTTTCAGTTATTTCTTGAGAACAGATGGATGTTGAAGGATCATTCAAACCTGTCTTGTCTTGTTAGTTGACTTTCTGCAGTTTGCAGAGCAGAAGACACAAGGTGGAGACTGAATTGCACTGTCCTAGATTCTGACGTTTCTAGTTATAAACCCTTGTTGTGCTAACCAGGAGAAAAAGGTGAGTGGAGAACTGACTGTATTTTAGTCTATTGCTTTATTTTATATTGCTTTAATACAGTTGACAATTGTGAATGGCATATTCTGTTTGACTTAGTGAGAAGTAGTGTGAGCATTCTCTTTTGTCAAGGAAAATAACAAGATTGTTCAGAAGGGAATCCCTGTGAAATCTTATTATCACTGCTATTGATTTTTCTGATCACAAAAGAGGCAAAGGGAAGATTTGGAGGAGGAGAATCTTAAATTTTGAAAATGATAATTTTTCTGTTGTTTTACCTTTGGTTTTAATTTCGTGTTTGTATATGTGAAGATAAGTGTGTGCAAAATAATGACATAGAAGTTGACAATAGGGCTTCCTTGGGTAAAATAAGAAAGAACTACAATGGATGATGGGATCTAATGTTTCCCGTTGACAAATTCACGGTGATGGCAAATTGTAACATTTTTCAAGATGAAAAGTGCCTTTTCATCTTCCCAATCTTAAATTGGGAAACCTACAGAATGGGATTATGAAAGACACAAAATGGGAATATCCTCAATACTTAGTCTGATTGATTAGGCCAGTTGATTTTGATGCCAGTGCACACTGATATATGCTGTGTATATTTTTTTAAAAGAGCAACTAAAACTAAGAAAATGTGACTTTCTACAATTTGGATATTGAGCCCTATAGATTCTTAGGTTCTGCAGGTCTAAGTCTTTAAAAACATGAAAATTCGTGAAAAGAAAACAGGAACCATGACATCCAAATATTTTTCTAGCTCATTTATTTACAGATGCATGATTCATTTGGAGTAGGTGATATCTGGCCGTATCCATAGTTCATCACAGTGTGTATCCAATATACTGAGAACAGTTATAATAGCAAAAAGTTAGTAGCCATCTAAATTTTTCCCTGAAATTAGAATTGAAATATATTTCTGATTCCCAACCTCTGATCTTATGCCTGTGTTTATAAGAAAATTCACAATATTTTACTTCTAACTAACTTGATTTTCACCATAGGAGATTATCTTTTATATTTAAAATTTCCCATGGCAATTTTATCCTGTATGGGAATAGCTCCCTCAAGAACAGACCCTTTACTGCCTTGAAATCAGATTGGGTCTCAGTTGTACTACCTATGAACAGGAGCAGGTTGCTTCATGTCCCGTTTGTGAAACAGGGGTAGTAATAGCTGCCCTACCTAAGTAAGATAACACTTGGAAAATACTGCGGAAACTTACAGAAGTGGTAGATATTGTTTCCTGGTAGCATTTTAAAATAAGGGGAGAGAGTTGAAATTACATTGCACCACTCAGTAAATACCACAGCTTTTGTCAGGCACTTTACATATATATATTAGCTCGTTTAATCCTCTGACATAGGCATTGTGATCTTCATTGATAAATGAGAAAACTGTGATTGAAAGATGTAAACTATGACTTGTCTGATGTTTAGCTCTTGTAAATGATGGTTTGAATTCAACTTTAATCCAAAGCTTATACCTTTTCCAGGACCATGTGCTGTGAAATATTCATAAAATATATGATACAAGGTAGATGTCTGGTATGTCCAGTGATCTGAAATACAGGTTAAAAATTAGGTCTTGAGAAATCTTTCAAGAGTGACTAACTGGCCACTCCTGTTTTTCACTTAATTCATGAATTCATGTCCATGTGACTGGAGTAAGACAATGCCACTAACCCCTGACAATAAATGATTCCATTTGGAGCCATTCAAAAGCAATGGGCAACAATTCAATGCCCAAAATTCATGGTTAGATAGAACTCCTAAAGGCTACCAGCCTTCCTTTTGTTCTGGAAACATAGCCGAATTGATGATGATTTTAGTGTCCTAAAATATTTTGTATGATAGCAAATGCTTGTGTAGTAAGGGGCAGTAACATTGTTAAGAGCACAGCCATTAGAGTGAAATAGAGCTGAGTTCAAATCCCAGCTCTACCACTTACCCATCTGGTGTATGACTTGAGTGATTTATATATGTAACCTAAGTAAAACTTAGTTGTTCACCTGTAAAACAAGAGAAATGGCTATACTCCATTTATAAGGCTGCTGTGAGGATTAAAGTAACTCATGACTGACTCAGCCCAGTGCCTGCACTCTTTTTAATGCTCAAAACATGTGAGCCAGCATTACAACCTTATAGACTTTGGGTTAATTCATGGGATCTGTTACATAGTAATGCCAGGTTAGCAAAATGTCATTGGTGAGAAATCCTGTGGCTTATTGTACCTATTATCTACCTATCAACTATCATCTATATCCATCTATTTTTTACTAAGCAGATGGAAGAGAGAAAGAGGAAAGTTTCATTTGGCATGTAGACACTTAAAACATGTCACTGTGGTGCCCCTGTACCAAGTACCCACTGGCTGCTAACCCAGATAACAAAAGTAAAAGGCAAAGCAAGTTATCCTGGCTCAGGTTACTTTGTGTTGCTGTAGCCTTGGGAAGATTCTCATAACAGAACAATATGGACTCAGTTTTCTTTATCCTGAAAAGTATAAACGCACGTTCTCCCAGAAGGTATATATGGCGGGGTGTTCATGTGTTTTTGTTGTGTTGAGGGATTGGAGTAGGGGTGAAAAAAGGGGAAAGCTAATTATTCATACTTGATAGATAATGTTAAACTTTGATTGAAAATGGAAAAACAACTATGTACCAGAATAATCTGTGAAGTAATGCAATGAAACATATTCTCAAGTTAATTAAAAATATTTTTATGTCAGGTCTGCATTGAGTGTGGAATTATAGTTAATAATTTATATTTTAAATATAATATTTTTATACACTCATACTTTCCACCTCTTGAAGGAGCACTGATGATTTTGCCACTTTTATTCTCCACTGCTTTAGCTCAACTGATTGACAGGTGGTTGTTTTTGGCAAGAAATGGGAAATTGACCAAGTAAAGGTGTGCAAATGTTTTTTATGTTGAATTATTAAGAAAATGCTTATGTATTCTTTTTTACATTTAGACTTTCTTTTGGCTACCAATATAGGTTACAAGTGCTTTGTCAAGTCAAAAGCAGTATTTTAACATTAATTTTTGTACCTTGAGTGTGAAATGGAAAGAAAATCTTGATCATTTGAAAAACATTAATTTCCTAAATTACTAACTTATGTAATTATGATATGTGGTGATGATTTTTTTATTATGACAGAAATAAAATCAAAATAGCTTTTTAGAAAACATTTTCATAAATTTCAGAGTGCATTTCTCTGAGAGTGTCTTTTAGGGAAAGGCGTTGCATAGACAGCTCTTTACATCATGCAGTGAAAAAAAAAATAGGGAAGAAGAATCTACTCAAAAATGCAGAGATGAGCCTTGGAGGAGAAAGAGGTTGTTAAAATAATCTAGATAACTCATCTGCAGTCCAGAATGTTCTTACTTGAAGTGTGTCCTGTAGTGCAGGACTTACAAATAATGTCAGGGAGGAAACTATAATGACTTCCTTTTTCATTTTGCAGAAAGCAGAAACCACTGGAGAACAATGGCCAAGAGGGAGACCTAAATGGGTGATTAATAAGATATCACTGAATTCTGTTCTTTTTTGTATAGAAAAATTTCTGGTTTTTTAATGAAAAAAGTTGTATTCATTAATTACATAAATTTCTATCTTCTGATTTGATGAATCTTTGAAAGGGTTAAGGCAAGTGACAAAGTATCACCACTTCTTACCATTAGGCTCTAGGTGTTTACTCAGAACACTTGGGTGTTCTCCTGAGGTGACTCCTTTTTCATTCTCTTATCAACATCAAAAGAGTCTCTACTCTTCCTTCCAATGGGGCAACAATGAGATCACTTGTTTAGTAGGTTGAACAACTAAAGTTAAAGCCTATTATGAAGCCTTGGAGATTGATTACAAATGGTGATAAAATTCAGATGAAATGTGTAGGAGACAACTTTATAGTGTTTTCTCCCCTTCCCCACCCCCGCCCCCATGGCTTTGTTTTGGACACATCTCATTGTCTAGGTGGCTTCTGTTTTCTATTTGACATGGCTTCATTAGGAAGCCAGGGTCTAATTTGCAGTTTTTCTTGCTTCTTAGTAATCACTCTCTATGTCCTGACATTGGAGACAAGTTGCATCAATGAAAGTGCACTTGGTCCCACAGGCACACAGATCATGAATCTTTTGAGGCCAAAAATTCAGTGATTGCTGCAGAACTGCTCTGAACTAAAATAAAATCTTAAGGCTCCCACCACCAGCTGATTCAATGGACCCCCTCTTGGCAAAGAGTATCCTACAACTAAATTGCCTGCCACAAAGAGGGAGGTCACACATGCCTCATCATGCTCCTTCCTTTCTGGAAGACATCTTTTTAACCCACTAACAGGTTACTGAAGACACACCCATAGGTCCTAAATTTGCATAACAAATACATGTCCAGTGGCTTGTCTCTGATAAACAGACTTCCTTATCTTAAAACATTCCAAGCCTGTAGATAAAGCTGCATGTCTTTAACCAATTACAAGTGAAAAAATCTTTAAAGCCACTTGTAACCTATAAACCCCACACCACTCAAGATGGCCCACCTTTTGGGACCAAACCAATGTGTTGATTTATGACTTTACCTAACACCTGTCTCCCTGAAGTGTATAACACCAAACTTTAACCCAACTGCAGTGAGTCCACTTGCTCAGTGTTTCTTGAGTGTGGCTCTGGGTCATGGTCCTCAAATTTGGCTCAGAATAAATCCCTTTAATATTATTTTACAGAGTTTGGCTTCTTTTCCATGGACAAGATTGGTGCCCAGACGTGGGGCTCAGAGAAGACTCAGAACTGCCAAAGATGTCCATAAAATTCACCCTTTTAAAGTGTATGATTCACTCAGAGTATGATTCACTTGAACTCGGTGCCAAGTACTGCTGGCATGGCCCTCTTGGGCCCTGAAGCTCTGAGCTTCTACTTTGGTGGAACTGGTAAGTCCTCCTGAGCTCTGGACCTCCCGCTTTTAGTTGATGGTCTTCATTTACTCGGAACTGATTCTTTTCCTAGGAATTGTTTGGGATCCCAATTTAAGATTTCAAGATGCATTCTAAAGAGTCTTCTCCATTGTCTTTTCATCCTAAAATTAATCTCAATTGGCTTTTCTGTGCATTTGTGGAGGAGGAAACTGAACTGTCTTGTTTGTAGATAGAGAGTGAATTTCACACCTCCAAAGACAAGGGGCATTTTATTCCTCCCAGCCAAAAGGCAGCCCTGCGTGACCAGGATCCTGAGTGGGAGTTGCCTGGGGCGATTCCCTGAGGCATGAGTGGCCCTATAGGGAACCTCAAATCAGTTAATTTAAAGAAGGCTCATCCAGGAAACACACAAAAAGGATGACCGCTAAGCATTTTGAGCCCTCTCTTAGGTACTAACTCTCAAAGAGAAAAACTGAGGCACATAAGAGGGTGGAACCAACTCAGCAGTGACACATTGATTAGCCCCACCCACAATCAGGACACTGATCCATGACACCTAACCCAAGACTATAGTTTGGTTGCTTCTTTTAAAGACAAATGAAAAAAATCCTTTTAAAATGAGAGACATGGAGAATGACCCCCTTCAGGAAGCCCAGTTGGTTTGTAGCACCTCTACTTGCAATTATTTTGTAAATGGAAAGGTTCGAAGGCATGCCAGGTTTTCTAGGGCTCCACCTGGTTATAACCAACCCTGTGCACAAGTGTTTATGGAAGGGCAAATTACATCCAGAAAAATTCAGAACTCAAATGATCGACCTACCACTATAAAATCAAAATGTCTCTCATGATATTTCTCTTTTCTGGCTACTCTAAAACCTGCTAGCCTTTGTCTATTGATGTTAAGATAACTCATTGTTTATGATATTTATAATTGGAAGTCTACCTGGAGATCCTGCTGCCAGTTGTAGCTCAAAGGCAAACAATCAAAACTAATTTTGAACTGAAGAACAAAAAGGGTAAAAGTTTTTTTAAAAAAAGTAAACTGCCTTGGAAACTACTTTTCCCAAAACTTTGATTCCCAGGCCTAATTAAGTTACTAATCAGGGAAATGCCATGTGAACAAATTCCAGTTTTATGGGAAGAAATTTGGATCTAGCTGTCTTTTACAGACTGGTGAGTTGTGTTACCACCTTAACGGCTAGAGTTCTAGGGTCAAATCTATTAGAACTTTCTGTGCGTGAGTGTATACTTTTAGGTGTGTTTTGTGTATGTCCATGTATTACAAATTTATGCTTACATGGACTGACTTCAATATAAAGGAGTGCTCATAAATTAATTAAACAAACCCAAATGGTTCACATGAATTTAGTAATCTTTCCTAAGTAAGCCAGATTATTTTTAAAAATAAAAAGGTATTAGCAAAGTAAAAGTAAAAATGTTTTCAAATTTTCAGCATACATTTGTTTTTGCCTGGGTTTTACTGGACATTTTTTATGTTCTTGAGTTGCCAACATTTGAAATAAAGGTTATAAAAATATAAACTCAGCCAAAGACAAAATGATCTATGTTTGTATGATTCTTGATTAGTAAGGTAAATTTAATATTTAGTCTAATCATAACCACTAAATCTGAGTTATCAACAAAAAAATATCTGTGTGATTAACTTTAAAAATGTAAATGTGCCTATCTAAGTGTCAGGAAATTAGAATAAATGAAACACCAAGAAGATACAATACAAAAACAAACTTATGGTCAAAGGTTTCTTTAAAGGTTTGGCTTTGGTCTTTTAGTCCTAACTGCAGATACAGTTTCTTTCCACTGATACAATGTCTGTAGAAAGGTATACAAAAAGTATTTCTAACTCACTATCTTCTGATATTAAAGTACTGTTAGAGATTCAAAGTTGTCCTAGAAGTTGTGGTTAGAAGACCTTATATTGGAAGCTTTAGTTTTCCCTCATTGATCTTGTCCATATTTGTCTTACTCTTTACAATCTGACAAGTTGTATGTACATTATGTTACTGTAACAAAGTTTTTGCCTAGAAAAAAATTCCTGAACTTTTAAGTTTTGTACAGCAATTTATTTTAATGTAAAAATTGAATAATTGTTAAAATCCAAAGAGAATCTCAAGACAGGCTTTTCTTTAGAAATACTACATGTACTTAAGTTTATACCCAAGTTTAGAAAAAAATGTTTTGAGACTATTTAGATTGCTTTTAAAGAGCTTAATCTTAATCCTCATGAGAGAAAAAAAAAGATATTACAGCTTTAGGTAACATTTGAGGTGTTAAGGATTGGTGCTGACGTTTTATGGTTTTTTTTTCAGTTTAATGTAGAGTACTATCATGTTGATGGAGCTCAGAAAGTAACCTAGAATGAAGACTTCACAAGCAAAAATTCTCTAACCTTGCCTTGTCTGCCTGCCTCTTCTTCCAGTTCTTCCCTGAAGCTAGCCATAGAAATCAGAATGCCTCTTCCCAAGGTAGGTCATAAAGTCTAGAATCTCTTTTTCTTTAAGCTAGCCATAAAACCTAAAATTATTTTCTGTAAAAAATGGCCATAAAGTAATTATCTGACCTAGTTTGTTTAACTATAAAACCCCATTCCAGGAAGGGCCCTGCCCTACACCCAGAAGGAAGGAAGGCACAGTCAGAAGAGGCCAAACACAATCCAGACCCAAGGTCTTGCTGGGTTCTCCACTCAGTCTGTTAGGATTAGCTCACACCCTTTCTGTCCAGTCATATTTCTACATGCCTGTCCACACTTTAAACATAAAAAGGAACAATTTCCCTGCATCTTTGAGTGTTCATCCTGAAGGCGTCCATGTATAAATATTTTTGTCCTAATAATCTTAATGTCAGTAAAATTTTCAGCAAATCTTCATGGGAACAGTGGCCTTTGCTCCCTATAGTTTGACTAAACTTTGGGGACCAGGGACACTTTGATCCCTATGATATAAATACATTTTGTTTTGGGATGTGGTGTTTTGGAAGGATCTAATTAATTAATACCTTTTAAACAGAATATATTCTAAAATGTCTACTATGTTTATAAAATTTAAAAACTACATTATAGGCCGGGCGCGGTGGCTCATGCCTGTAATCCTAGCACTCTGGGAGACCGAGGCGGGCGGATTGCTTGAGATCAGGAGTTCGAAACCAACCTGAGCAAGAGTGAGACCCCGTCTCTACTATAAATAGAAACAAATTAATTGGCCAACTAATATATATAGAAAAAATTAGCTGGGCATGGCGGTGCATGCCTGTAGTCCCAGCTACTAAGGAGGCTGAGGCAGAAGGATCACTTGAGCCCAGGAGTTTGAGGTTGCTGTGAGCTAGGCTGACGCCACGGCACTCACTTAAGCCTGGGCAACAGAGTGAGACTCTGTCTCAAAAAAATAAATACATAAATAAAAATGAAAATGACATTATATTGTTTAACAAGTCTTATTAAAATACTAATGTTTTTCTTGGTTAACATTTATGAGTTTAAAAAAAATTAAAACTATATCGATCCCTGTTCTGTATTATATATATAATTTACAGAATATAAAAGTAGTTAACAAAAAATAACTTAAAGTAATAACTGGAATTTAAGTGAACTACTAAAATAAATAAATAAATTAGATAAATATGAATGGGAAAACACAAATGAAATCTTCATGTAATTTAAAAATCTTAAAGTCATGTTATGTTAAGATGATCATAAAATGTCTGAGTGATTTATAACATATATTTCAAATGTAAGTTTAATTTTAAATACCTTGATATTTTATTTTTAAATATTTTAGGAATGGTAATAAAATTGGTGAAGGATAACAGTTCAAAGTTACTTTAACTTCCTAAGTTTTTCTAAGAGTTGATATTATAATTAATATATGTAATTGAAATTTCTAGATGGAAGGGAAACAATTGTATGTGACAAATTTTTTTAATAAAAAGTTTATAAGACATAAATATTAATAATTTTTTAAAAAGATAATTTTATCTAATTTATTGGTTTTGAAACTTCTTTAAATTAAGTAAGTAAATAACAATTAAAATTAAATAGGTATAAAATTTAAAGGTCATAAAAGGTTTATAAAAATTTTAACTTACAATCAAATTGGTTAAAATCAGATGGATTTCCTTATACGATTTTATTAAAATTAACTTTATAATTAATACACTAATACAATGAAAAATGTGGTTTTCTCTTTTGACCTAGATTTTCATATGATATTAATAGGAATAAGAAAAGAATTAAGGAATAACAAAATATTTCTTTTTCATCTTTTGAATAAACAGCAAAAAATGGGGGAAGGAGAGAAACAGACAGATTCAGCCTGCCTCCTCATTAACTTGTGCTTCAGCCTGTCTATATTAGGTCTCATGGCTGTGTGAGAAACTGAGTCTCCTCTCTATCAAAGAATAAGAGTTTTGCATTTTAAAAATATTTGGATTATCAGTTTGGCTAAGTTAATGACTATAATTTTATAGTAACTGGCAATTTTTTGTCAGGACAAATGTCTTATAATGAATAATTCATGACTTCCTGCTCTTGAAGCTTTCACTAAACTTTAAAGTTACTAAGAATAAGAATTGTAGTCAATGCATGTGATTTTATATAAAGTGTACCAAAGAATATGATATGTTTTTAATAAGAAATTATAAAAGAAGCATAAAATGTGTTCTTATTAAAATATGTAATTTTGTCTAATTCAGAGGTAGAATGAAAATAAGGATTCAGAAAGAAAATAAAAACAAAATGAAAAATAACTTGTAAGAGAAAAATATAAAAAGGCAATAAATATAGAAATCTATTTGTGATAAGAAAAATTAAATGGAAAGTTTGTAGGCATGTTTTATAGATAGTCTATGCAGGTGGGGATAGGATTTATAAAGGCAATTTATTAAGGAATTTTGTATGTGGTCCAGTTGGCTATAATTAAAAAAAAGAAATTTTGTTTAAAACAGTTTTCTGTACATATTAATTTGCTCTTAATGAAATGACATGATGTACTCATTTTGATTTTATAACATGTTTCCTTTTTAATTAAAAAAAAATCACACTATAGGACATTTGCCTTTACTTTTAGGTACGTGGCCTAAAATGAAGCAAAGATTTTATGCTTTATCAAGATAATCCCTGTGGTCTCTTTATTAGGTTTCGACTAACTAGAAAAACTAAATTTTAAAAGGGTTAAGGTTATACCCATATAATTCACTGTATCACCTTTAGGATCTTTTCCTGACTATATCTCTTGGTTAAATAAATGACCCTTACTTTACAGTGGCTTGTAATGGTATTTGAATGAATGATTTAAGCCTTTGATATTTGACAAACTTTCCAAACCCAAATTCTAAATGCAGCCTTTTGACCTAAAACTAGCTCTTTATATATTAGGGCCACTGAAAGTCTAAGACAGACATTAGGTTTATTTGGCACATTAAACTCATACAGGAAATGTTCTCAAATATGAAATGACATTTACCTCTGCTTGGGTTATATTCGTATAAGTATGTTATTAATATATGTTCCAATATTATAAAATAGTGATATATCTTGGTGTTGTTACTAACAATAATTATGGTTATTATGTTTAATTACCATGTGCCACAAAAATAATCAATTGATTTGTCAGTCGTCTCTTTAACCATGACTAGTCTAAGAGTTTTTGTTTTACTTTGATTCATCTCAGAAAGTGTTTTAAAACTGGCTAAGTTCAAAGGCTATTTCTTCAAGAAAAGTCATGAAAAGGCATGACAACTTCTCTTGAATACAGGCTTCTGATAACTTTGGAGATATATACCACTGGACTAAAACAAAACAACCTTCTAGGACTTTAATTAGAAAGCTGATATGGCCATGAGTATCCCTAACTCCACCTCAAACAGAAGAGAAATTAATTGCATGGGGTCAAACTAAATTGTTTATGACTTTTTATTTAGAACATTACTGATTTTATTGTTTTGTTTTCCAGAGTCCTGACAAGTTTTAAGTAAATGGCAACTTTACCTGATATCTCCAGAACCTAAAACTATTGAATCTGCCAATGCCATGTTCAAACATCCTCTCTCTAGGCCCAGGGACTATGGTGAAAGAGGGGACATGTGAGATTATAGGGGCCAATTTGGAGGGACGGAATTAGTTTAGACCCTCCAGGTCAAGGAGGGGCACACAGAAGCCTAAACAAATACTAACTGAGAAACTTTGTCTTTTCCGGCCATGTGGTGCAGACATCCATCCCAATCATAAACTTTATTTTCGTGCTTCCTGTAGACTTAGAACTTCCTGAGTATGATTGTTTTCAGGTATAGGTTTATGTAAAAAGAGGTGTAACAAGTAATTTATCAGCCACCTCAGTATAAATACCTAAATAAGGTCAGGCGCGGTGGCTCACGCCTGTAATCCCAACACTCTGGGAGGCCGAGGCGGGCGGATTGCTCGAGGTCAGGAGTTCGAAAGCAGCCTGAGTGAGACCCTGTCTCTACTAAAAATATAGAAAGAAATTAATTGACCAACTGAAAATATATATACAAATAAATAAATAAATAAATAAATAAAAAAGAACCCTGCATTTAAGAGAACTTATGAGTTCTTTCCATGATTTTCCTTGAAAGAAATTTTGGACTTAGCTGGTTGAAAAAAAAAATCACTTTTTGAGATGAATTAAAGTAAAATAAAAGTCTTAGCCTCGTTAAGGTTAAGGAGACAATTGATAAACCTGGTTATTTTTTTGGCACACAGTTATTTAACATTATAACTATTCTTATTACTGATAACATACACTAAGACATATCAATATTTTACAATACTTGAATTTATATTAATAATAGACTTATACAAATATAACCCCAAATTAAACACCATTTTATATTTGACAATGTAGTCTGCATGATTTTAACATGGCAAATAAACTTAATATGCTTGTCTTAAACTTTCAGTGTTTCTAATACATAAAAACGTTAGTTTATGGTCAAAACGCTGGACTTAGAATTTGGGTTTGGAATGTTTTTTAAATATTAAAGGCTTAAAATATTTGTTTAAATACAATCACAAGCCACTGTAAAATAACTGTTATTTATTTATCCAAGAGAGATAGTCATCCAAAGATTCTAAAAGAGATAAAGTAAGTTCTGTGGGTGTAACTTTAACCTCTTTAAAGTTTAGGTTTTGTAGTTAGTCAAAACCTAATAAAGAGAGTACAGGAATTATCTTGATAAAGTATAAAATTTTTGTTTGTTTCTAGGCCAATTACCTAAACTTAAAGAATAACCTTCTGTAGTGCTGATAGAGCTGGAATCCACAGGGCTGAGGGACAGACAGACAGAGTCACCAAGGCTGGAATTATCAAAAGGAGTTTTATTGTCTAGCTCGAGCTAGAGTCTGAGCCCAAGAGCACCGGCCCTATGGCCTCTTGTTTGGGCAGGGACCCTAGCTCGAGCTAGACAAAAAAACTCCTTTTGATAATTCCAGCCTCAGTGACTCTGTCTCTCTGTCCCTCGGCCCTGCAGACTCCAGCTCTAACATTTGGGGGCTCGTCCGGGATTTCTCACAGACCGCCGGATAGAGCTCAGAGCCGAGGAAGGAGTGAAAAGGTCAGAACCCCGGACTAGCGACTGGCATAGGACCTAGGCGCACGCACTGGTGGGTCGCTGGTCGGGGCCAGACGGAGACGTCCTCTGGCCTCATTGGAAACCCCATGGCTGACCTTGGAGCTGGAGGCTCGGTCAGGAGGGGACCGGGGAGTTAGGTCCGGACTAGGTGGGTCATTGTTTTCCGTTCGTTCATTGTTGTCCATTCGTCTGCTCGTTTTGTTGTTTGTTCCTCGTTTAGTCGTGTCACCTGTGCGATTGTGCGAGTGAGTTTGTTTTGTGTCTAGGATTTCTTCTTTTCAGGATTGGGGCAAACCCTGACGACGCCGTTGTCTATCCTCGTGAGTCACTTTAAGGATGTGAGGGAGAGGGCACAGGACCTGTCCTTGGAGGTTAAAAAAAGGAAGCTTAGCATTCTTTGTGAGGCGGAGTGGCCCATGTTTGGGGTGGGATGGCCCAAAGAGGGCTCCTTTGACACCTCCCTCATCGAAAAGGTAAAAGGGGTGGTGTTTGGCCACCACGGCCATCCCTACCAAATTCTTTACTTTGTGGTCTGGCAGGGTTTGGTCCAGGAACCACCACCCTGGCTAAAGACCCTCCTGCCTGCCCCTAAGGAAAAGGCCAAAATTTTGGTCACCAAGGGAGTGAAGAAGGGTGAGATACAGGACCCATGACCTGCTGGGCCGCCCTCTGCTGGCACCACCCCTGTGTTGCCGGACTCCAATCTGTACCCAGATTTAACAGACTTGGAGTGGAAAGCACCCCCGCCCTTTGACCTGGGGGTGGCCCCTGCGATTCCCACTGCGGGGGGGGGGGGGGGGGGGGGGGGGGGGGGGGGGGGGTAGGGGGTGGGCGGGGGGATACAGAACCGCTGACAGGGGGACTGGCTTCCGGGACTAGGATTCCAGATCCGGAGCTTGTGAGGTCACTTCCCCTGAGAGCGGCGGGACCCCCTGGAGCGGATGGGGAGCAGACATACCAGTACTGGCCCTTCTCCACTAGTGACCTCTATAATTGGAAATTCCAAAATGCAAATTTTTCTGAAAGTCTGAGGGATTTAATTAACCTTTTAGACTCTGTCCTTTTCACTCACCAGCCCACTTGGGATGACTGCCAACAGTTGCTTAAGGTACTTTTTACAACTGAAGAGAGAGAGAGAGGATCCAAGGGGAATTGCCGAAGCTGGTTCCAGGAGAGGACGGCAGACCCACCATCAACCCCCAAGTCATCGACCAGACCTTTCCCCTTGAACGGCCGCCCTGGGATTACAATGAGGTTGAAGGTAGGGAGCGTCTCCAGCTCTATCTCCAGACTCTGATGGTTGGTCTCCCGGCAGTGGCATGGAAGCAGACCAATTTGGCTAAGGTAGGAGATCTTCGTCAGGGGCCCAAGGAGAGCCCGGCAGCACATCTAGAGAGGATTATGGAGGCTTTTCAGCAGTACACTCTCATAGATCCAACTGCAGAAGAGGCTGAGCAGATGCATGACCATCGAGGGCCCGCCAATCACTGTAGAGGGCAGATGCATGACTGGCGAGGGCCCACCAATTGCTGTAGAAGGCAGATGCATGATCGGTGGAGGCCCACAAATCACTGTAGAGGGCAGATGCGTGATCAGCATGTAAGCAGCTTAGGTATAAAGGCTCACTCGCCCACTTATTTAATTTAAAGCAGTTTTAAAACCAATAAATTAGATAAAATTATCTTTTTTAACAAAACTATTAATATTTATATCTTCTAAGCTTTATATTGAAAAAAAATTTCATATACAATTGTTTCCCTTTCATCTAGAATTTTCCATTATATATATTAATTATAATATCAACTCTTAGAAAAACGTAGGAAGTGAAAGAAACTTTAAACTGTTATCAATCAACAATTTTATTAGCATTCCTAAATATATTTAAAAATAAGATATCAAGATAAGATAAGATAAGATATACAAACTTAGGTTTGAAATGTTTTAGTATTTCATAAATCACTCAGACATTTCATGATCATCTTAATATAACATGACCTTAAGATTTCAAATTATTAGAGATTTCATTTGTGTTTTCTTATTCATATTTATCTAATTTATTTATTTATTTATTTTAGTAGTTCACTTAGATTCCAGTTATTACTTTAAGTTAGTTCTTGTTAACTATTTATATACCCTATATTACATATGTAATACAGACCAAAGATCAATATAGTTTAATTGTTAACTTTTTAAACTCATAAATATTAACCAAGAAAAACCATGAGTATTTTAATAAATCTTGTTATTTTAAACAATGCAAGATCATTTTTAAATTTCATAAACATAGTAGACATTTTAGAATATATTCTGTTTAAAAGGTGTTAGTTAATTAGATTCTTCCAAAACACCAATCCCAAAACAAAATTTATTGATATCATAGGGATCAAAGTGTCCCTGGCCCCCAAAGTTTAGTCAAACTGTAGGGAGCAAAGGCCACTGTTCCCATGAAGATTTGCTGAAAATTTTACCAACTTTAAGATTAATAGGACAAAAATAAATTCTTATACATGAAAGTCTTCAGGATGAACACTCAAAGATGCAGGGAAATTGTTCATTTTTATGTTTAAAGTGTGGACAGGCATATAGAAATATGATTGGACAGAAAGGGTGTGAGCTAACCCTAACTGACTGAGTGGGGAACCCAGCAAGGCCTTGGGTCTGGATTGTGTTTGACCCCTTCTGACTGTGCCTTCTTCATTCCTTCTGGGTGTAGGGCAGGGCCCTTCCTGGAATAGGGGTTTTACAGTTAAACAGAGTAGGTCAGATAATTACTTTATGAACAATTTTTACAGGAAATAATTTTAGATGTTATGGCTAGCTTTCTGAAAAAGGGGTTCTGGATTTTATGATCTGCCTTGGGAAGAGCCATTCTGATTTCTATGGCTAGCTTCAGAGAAGAATTGGAAGAAGAAGCAGGCACAAAAGGGAAGGCTAGAGAATTTTTGCTTCTGAAGGCTTCATTTTAGGATAGTTTCGGAGCCCCATCAACATAATATTACTTGACATTAGACTGAAAAAAACTTCAGCACCAATCCTTAATACCTTAAACGTGACAGAAAGTTGTAACATCTTTTTTTTTCTCATGAGGATGAGGATTAAGATTAAACTCTGTAAAATCAATCTAAATAAACTCAAAACATTTTTTCTAAATTTAGATATAAATTTAAGTACATGTAGTATTTCTAAAGAAAAGCCTGTTTTGAGATTCTCTTTGGATTTTAACAATCATTCACTTTTCACATTAAAATAAATTACTGTACAAAAATTAACAGTTTAGGAATTTTTTTCTAGGCAAAAACTTTCTTATAGCAACATAATGTACACGTAACTGGCTAGCTTGTAAAAAGTAAGACAAAAATAGACAAGATCAAGGGAAAACTAAACCTTCCAATTTAAGGTCTTCTAACTACAACTTCTAGGACAACTTTGAATCCCTAACAGTACTTTAATATCAGAAGATAGTGAGTTAGAAATACTTTTTGTGTACCTTTCTACAGACATTGTATCAGTGGAAAGAAACTGTATCTGCACTTAGGATTAAAAGACCAAATCCAAAATATTTTTATAAATCATTGATCATAACTTTGTTTTTGTGGTCAATATACTTGGTGTTTCATTTATTATAATTTGCTAACACTTAGGCACATTTACATTTTTAAACTTAATTACATAGTTATATTTTGCTGGTAACTCAGATTTAGTGATTATGATTAGACCAAATATTAAATTTACCTTCCTTATCAAGAATTATACAAACACAGATCCTTTTGCCTTTGGCTGAGTTTATCATTTCATAATCTTTATGTCAAATCTTGCCACCTCAAGAACATAAAAAATACCCAGTAAAACCCGGGCAAAAACAAATGTATGCTGACCATTTAAAAACATTTTTACTGTTACTTTACTAATACCTTTTTATTTTTTAATAGTAATCCAGCTTATTTAGCAAAGATTACTAAGTTCACTTGAAGCATTTCAGTTTGTTTAATTAATTTATGCATGCTCCCTTATTTTTGAGCCAGTCCAGAACCATGTAAGCACAAACATGTAGTACACGGACATACACAAAACATACCTAAATATATACACTCACACACACACACACACAAAGTTCTAATAGATTTTCCCCTAGAACTCTAGCCATGAGATGGTAACACAACTCACCAGTCTATAAAAGACAGCCAGATCCAAATTTCTTCTCAGGAAACTGGAAATTGTTCATGTGGCTAATATAGTTGCTTTCATTAGTAAGTTAATTAGGCCTGTGGATCAAAGTTTTGGGTAAAGCAGTATCCAAGTTAGTTTGATTTTTAAAAATCCTCTTTATCCTTCAGTTGAAAATGAGTTTTCAATGTTTGCATTTTAGCTACAACTGGCAGCAGGATCTCCAGGTAGACTTTCTGTTGTATATACCATAAAGAATAAGTTATCTTAACATGAACAGAGAAACTTAGCATGTTTTAGAGTACCCAGAAAAGAGAAATAGCAAAAGAGACATTTTGATTTTATAGTGGGAGGTCTACCATTTGAGTTTCGAATTTTCCTTGATATAATTTGCCCTTCTGTAAAAACTTGTGCATAAGAATTGGCTGTAACCAGCTGGAGCCCTAGAAAACCTGGCATGCCTTGAATTTTTCCATTTACAAAACTACTTGCAAGTAGAGGAGCCACAGACCAACTGGGGTGCCTAAAGGGGGTCATTCTCCATGTCTTTCCTCATTTTTAATGGATTTTTTTTTTCTTTAAAGGAAGCAACCAAACCATAGTTTAGGGTTAGCTGTCTTGGATCAGAGTGTGCTGATTGTGGGTGGGGATAACCAATGTTTCACCACTGAGTTGGTCCCACCCTCTTACGTGTCTCAAGTTTCTCTCTTGGAGAGTCTAGTATATAAAAGAAGGCTAAAAATGCGGGGTGATCAGCTCTTACATGTGTTTCATGGATGAGCCTTCAATTAATTAATTGATTTGGGATTCCCTATAGGGCCACTCATGCCTCAGGGAATCACCCCAGGCAACTCCCATTAAGGACCCTGGTCACCCAGGGCTGCCTTTAGGCTGGGAGGAGTAAAATGTCTTCAGAGGTGAGAAATTCAGTCTCTCATTTATCTACACACAAGAAAGTTAAGTTTCCTCTTTCATAAATGAACAGAAAAGCCAACTGAGATTAATTTTAGGATGAAAAGACAATAGAGAAGACCCTTTAGAATGCACCTCCAAATCTTAAGTTGGGATACCAAGCAACAGTTGTTAGGAAAATAACTGCTCAGAGTAAATCAAGACCATCAACCAGAAATGAGGAGGTCTGGAGCTCAGAAGCACTTACCAGTGCACTGAAGGAGAAGCTTGAAGTGGGAGGGCCCAAAAGGGCCATGCCAGTACATGGTACCAAGTTCAGGGCACTCCTTTGACTATGCTGAGGCTTCTCTGAGCCCCATGTCTGGGCACCAGGCTTGTGAACAAAAAGAAGCCAAAGTCTATAAAATAATTTAAGGAGATTTATGCTGAACAAATTAGAGGACAAATTAGAGGACCGTGACCTGGAGGCACACCCAAAAAGCCTCGAGCAAGTGGACTCACTGTGGTTGGTTTACAGTTTGGTTTTATGCACTGCAGGGAGACAAGGGTTACAGGTAAAGTCATAAATCAATACATGGAAGTCATACATTGGTTTGGCCCCAAAAGGTGGGCCATCTTGAGTGGTGGGAGGTGCTTAGAGGTTATGGGTGGGTTTAAAGATTCTTTGACTTGTAAAGACATGAAGCTTTGTCTAAAGGCTTGGAATGTTTTAAGATAAGGAAGTCTGTCAATCAGAGAGAAGCCACCAGACATATATTTTTTGTGTAAATTGAGGACCTACAGGTATGTCTTGCATACACATAGGCCTGTTAATGGGTTACAAAGGATGTCTCCAGGAAGGGGGCGGGGGCGTGATGAGGCCTGTCTGACCTCCTTCCAATGGCAGGCAATTTAGTTATATGATACCCCCTTGGCCAAGAAGAGGTCCATCGAGTCAGCCATTGGGAAAAGACTTAAGATTTTATTTTAGGTCACAGCAGTTTTGCAGCGATTACTCAATTTTTGGCCTCAAAAGATTCAGGATCTCTGTTCCTGTGGGACCAAGTGCACGTTTGTGTAGGCAACTGTCTCCAATGTCAGGACATAGAGAGTGATTACTAAGGGAAGCAAGAAAACCTGCAAATTAAACCCTTGCTTCCTAAGGAATCCAAAGTGAAAAAGAAAACAGAAGCCACCTAGACAATGAGACGTTTTCAAAACAAAGCCATGGGGGGTGGGGAGAAAACACTATAAAGTTGTCTCCTACGTATTTCACTGAATTTTATGACCATTTTTAATCCATTTCCAAGGCTTCATTGTACCCTTTAACTTTAGTTATTCAACCTGTTAAACTAGTCGCCCCACTGGAAGGAAGAGTAGAGACTCTTTTGATGTTGATAAGAAAAAGAAAAAGGAGTCACCTCAGGAGAGGAAAGTGTTCTGAGTAAACACCTGGAGCCTAATGGTAAGAAGTGGTGACACTTTGTCACTTGCCTTAACCTTTTCAAAGATTCCTCAAACCACAACATAGAAATTCCTGTAATTAATGAATGCAACTTTTCTCATTAAAAAACTAGAAATTTTTCTATATAAAAAAGAACAGAAATCAGTGATATCTTATTAATCACCCATTTAGGTCTCCCTCTTGGTCATTGCTCTCCAGTGGCTTCTGCCTTCTGCAACATGAAAACGGATGTCATTATAGTTTCCTACCTGACAGTATTTGTAAGTCCTGAAGTGTACAGGACATGTTTCAAGTAAGAACATTCTGGTTTGCAGATGAGGTTTCTAGATTATTTTAACAACCTCTTTATCCTGTAAGGCTCATCTTATTCTGCATTTTTTTTACCACTCTTATGTGCAGTAAATTCTTCTGCATTTTTTATTAGATTCTTCTTCCCTATTTTTTTTCACTCATGATGTAAAGGTCTATCTATGCAACCCTTGCCCTAAAAGACTCCCCCAGAGAGAGCTCATCTGAAATTCATGAAAATGCTTTTTAAAAAGCTATTTTGCTTTTATTTCTGTCCATAATAAAAAAATTATTACCACATTCCATAATTACATAAATTAATATTTTAGGAAATTAATGTTTTCAAATGATGAAGATTTTCTTTACATTTCACACTCAAGGTATAAAAATTAATGTTGATGTAATGCTTTGGACTTGACAAAGCACTTGTAACCTATATTGGCTGCCAAAAGCAAGTCTAAATATAAAAAGGAATACATAAGCATTTTACTAATAATTCAAACTAAAAAATATTTGCAAGCTTTTACTTGGTCAATTTCCTATATCTTGCCCAAAACAACCACCTGTCAATCAGTTGACCAAAAGCAGAGGAAAAAAAGATGGCAAAAATCATCAGTGCTCCTTCAAGAGTTGGAAAGTATGAGTGTATAAAAATATTATACTTAATTTAAAATATACATTATTAACTATAATTCCACAGACTCAACATAGACGTGACATGAATGTGTATCCAATTATATTGAGAATTTATTTCATTGATTTACTTCACAGATTTTTCTGGTACCACAGTTGTTATTCCACTTTGAATCGAAGTTGAACATTATCTATCAAGTATTATAATTAGCTTTCCCATTTTTTCACTCGTACTCCAATCCCTGAATACACAAAAACACATGAACACACCCCCCCACACACAATATATACCTCCTAGGAGAACATGTATTTATACTTTTCAAGATAAAGAAAACTTTCTCCGTATTTTTCTCTGTATGAGAATCTTCCCAAGGCTACATCAACACAAAGTAACTTGAGCCAGATACCTTGCTTTGACTTTTACTTTTCTTATCTGGATTAGCAGACAGTGGGCACTTGGTACAGGGACACTACAATGACATGTTTTAACTGTCTACATGCCAAATGAAACTTTCCTCTTTCTTCCATCTGCTTAGTAAAAAATAGATGGATATACATGATACTTGATAGACAGGTAGATAATAGGTACAATAAGCCACAAGATTCCTCACCAATGACATCTTACTAATCTGGCATTACTATGTAACGGGTCCCATGAATTAACCCAAAGTCTATAAGGTTGTAATGTTAGCTCACATTTTTTGAGCATTAAAAAGAGCCCAGGTGCTAGACTAAGTCAGTCATGTGTTACTTTAATGCTCACAGCAGCCTTATGAAGTGGGTACAGAATTTCTCTTGTTTTGCAGGTGAACAACTAAGTTTTACATAGGTTACATATATAACTCACTCAGGTCACACAACAGAATGAAGACCACAATGCCTATGTCAGAGGATTAAAGGAGCTAATATATATACGTAAATTGGCTGACAAAAGCTATGGCATTTAATAGGTAGTCTAATGTAATTTCTTCTCTCTCCACATATTTTAAAATGCTACCCTGAAAAAGAATACCTATCACTTCTACAAGTTTCCACAGTCACTTTCCAAGCATTATCTTACTTAGGTAGGGCAGCTAGTACTTCCCCCTGTTTCACAAATGGGACATGAAGCAACCTGCTCACATTCATATGTAATACAACTGAGACTCAATTTGATTTCAAGGTAGTAGAGGGTTTGTTTTTCAGGGAGCTATTCCCATACAGAATAAAATTGCCATGGGAAAATTTAAAATACAAAAGATAACCTCATAGGGTGAAAATCAGGTTACTTAGAAGTAAAATATTGCAATTTTCCTATAAACACATGCATAAGAGCAGAGGTTGAGAACCAGGAGAATATTTCACTTCTGACTTCAGGGACAGATTTAGCTGGCTACTAATTTTTTGCTATTATAACTGTTCTCACTATATTGGATATGTACTGTGATAAATGTTATTAATGATGTATAAAGCCAGAACTCTCCTACTCCAAATCAATCATGCATCTGTAGAAAAAGTGAGCTAGAAAAATATTTGGATGTCATGGTTCCTGTTTTGTTTTCATGTATTTTCATTCTTTTAAAGGCTCAGATCTGTTGAACCTAAGAATCTATAGGGCCCAATATCCAATTCTAGAAAGTCACATTTTTTGGTTTCAGTTGCTCTTTTAAAAAATATAAATAGCATAAATCAATGTGCACTGAGATCAAAATCAGCTGACCTAATCAATCAGAATAAGCCTTGAGGAAATTCTCATTTTGCGTTTTTGATAAGCCCATTCTGTAGGTTTCCTGATTTTAAGTACAACACTTTTAGTCTTGAAAAATATTACAATTTGCTATCACTATAAATTTTCAACAGGAAACAGGTAAATCCCATCATCCATTGTAGTTCTTTCTTATTTTACTGAAGAAAACCCTTATTGTCAACTCCTTTGTCATTATTTTGCATGTGCTAATCTTCACATATGCAAACACTAAATTAAAACCAAAGGTAAAACAACAGAAAAAGTTATCGTTTTCAAAATTTAAGATTATCCTCCTCCAAATCATCACTTTGCCTTTTTGGTGATCAAAAAATTGATAGCAATGGTACGATGTTTCACAGGGATTCCCTCCTGAACAAACTTGTTATTATCTTTGACAAGAGAGAATGCTCAGAGACTTCTCACTAAATCAAATAGAATATGCCCTTCAAAATTGTTCCGTGTATTAAAGCAATGTGAAATAAAGCAATAGACTAAAATACAGTCAGTTCTCCACTCACCTTTTTCTCCTGGTTGGCACAACAAGGATTCATAAATAGAAATGTCAGAATCTAGGACAGTGCGATTCGGTCTCCACCTTGTGTCTTCTGCTCTGCGAACTGCAGAAAGTCAACTAACAAGACAAGACAACAAGGATTTGAATGATCCCTCAACATCCATCTATTCTCAAGAAAGAACTGAAAGACCAATACCAACTGAATACCAATCTGGAATATTCTATCTCCTTAACAAAATTATCTATGAAACCTTGAGGTAAAAAAGAGCCAGGAACATAGGTCAGCCAACCTACTGAGGAGCTTTCAAGTCCACAAGAACTTAGAAGGATGAAAGCCCAGAGAATTGGAACTATGAGTCCCTAGGAATTAAGGGACTCCACAAAATACTTCAAATGTATTTGAATCTCCCATATTTGGATCGTAATATGTGATAATATAAAAAAAAAAAAAGGCATTGCTGAAGGGGTGAGAGCCAGGTATGGATTTTAGGGACAGCAGCACTGGGTGACCCCTCACTGGGCTGTTCAGCATAAAGAAAATCCACACTGGGGAAAAATAGGGACCCGCTGGGGGCGGAGGGGCCCTCTTGTCTCCAGGGCTCCAGGCTCTGCTTCAGCTCACTCTACTGTGGCTCGGATGCCTCTGAAGGTCACAGGCTGCTTATTGCCGACTCCCACCCAGAGCTGTGAGTCCACGCCTGGCCCACCTCCCACTCCGTGTTGTCAGGATCTGGGGAGCTCAGGGTCTTCTTGCTCTCCTCTCTAAATGCAAGAACACATTTGAAGGGGACTCTCAGGTACATTTTCCTTGACGCTTGCCACCCTGCTGTGCAACAGATGTCAGGGCCTCTTCCTCCTGTCTGTCTGAAACTCTGTGCCCTGTGACCAACTACCCGTGCCCCCCTCTGCCATCCCCCAGCCTCTCATCACCATCAAGCTACTCTACTTCAAGAGGTCAGCTTTGCAGGTTCAACATGTGAGGGGCATCATGCTGCATTTGCCTTTCTCAGGTGATGGGTATGATAACTAGCTTTATGTCACCATTCCACATAGTGCACATGTGTATAAACTTCACACTGTACCCCATACATGTGTACAACTATGACTTGTCTATTAAAACTAATATCAGTAAAACCATAACAAATAAAATAGATGCAGGAAGCATGGCTTGGCCACCCCACGTACTTGTTCTTGCTGCTTCAGCTATCCACAGTCCCTGGCGCCACCTTGCTTAGCCTTCTGCAGCAGATGTTTTAGGCCTTCAGGATACAGCAGATTCTTAACAGAAACCTGGCAAATTTCCTGGCAATCTCCTTCTGTCCCTTGCCCTCCTCAGAGGGAGAGGTCAAGGTCGTCCCATCTGGCTGCCCAGCCTGGGGACAGGTGGCCTCCCCGGATGTGTCCTGGGGAGAGGTGTCTCATCCTTGCTCTTCCCCATGGCTGCCGGTGCCGTGGTGGAGGGGAGGCCCTGGGGCCATGCTGTGGGCTGGACTTGGATCAGGACTTGTGTGCAAAGTTGTTTAGAGGACTGTCAGTCACTGTGGGTTCCTGATCTCCTCTGCCATCTCCTGCCCATTGATCCAAATGCCCCTCATAAATTGAGGGAGGGTGGGACTCTCCCTGGGGTCAAGGGTGGTGTTAATTTTAAGGTCCCCCCAGTTTCACCATAAATGGAAGAGTCTTGGCTGTCATGGTGTAGACGACAACCCCTAGGCTCCACACGTTCACCTCTGGTTCCATATAGTCCTCATTCAGGAACTTCTGGAGGACAAAACCAGGGAGTTCCACAAACTCTTTCCAGCTTGATCCCTTCACTAAATGTCATGGCAAAGCCAAAGTGAGCTAGCTTGATACTGTCATTGTCTTCAAGTAGCAGGTGGGGCTTCAGGTCCCTGTGGATAATCTGGTTCTTGTGGCACTGCTGCATGCCAGCCAGGATCTGTTGGAATTTGGCCCTAGCTGCCGCCTCCTGCTCCCTGTGGCCGTGACTCAGTATATGCTGCAAAAGGTCTGAACCACTGGCATATTTTGTTACTAAACAGAGGGTGTCTTCACCGTCAATGACATCCAACAGCTTAAGGATGTTTGGATGATTCAGGTTCCTCATGGCTGTGACCTCCATATCGACACTTTCCAGGCCATGGAGGCTCTGAGTGGACAGAATTTCAATGGCTACCTGGGTCCCAGTGGGAAGGTGTGGGGCCAGCATCGCCTTGGTGAAGCTGCACCACCCAGTTTTCTTCAGGAGCTTGTAATTGTTAAGCACCTCAGGGGACAAATTGGAGGTCACGCATTGCTGCTTGGTTACCTCTATGCTAACTCTGCACTAGTTGTACTAACTAATTGATGAACAATACCTACTATGTTACCTAGGGATACTAACAATACTATCTATATCAGCCAGGGTAACAATACTATTGGTACTAGCTATGCTCACAATATTGAGTATGCTGTGCTAACACTACTGACATACAATACTAATGCCACTAACTACACAAACAATGCTAAGTATAAAATGTCGCTATGGTCAAACTCTACCAATCTCCAGCAGCTTCCTGGGTGTTAAGGACTGGTTATGGAATTACTAAAACTTCGGCAAAGTGTAGGTTTTAGTAATTCCTAGGTTTTAGAAATTCCCTAACAATGGCTTTTTCTGAGGTGAGAGCAAGAAATGGGCTAATCGGGCCTGGGGAAAACCCAGAGTGGTTTGTTTCTTTTTTGGTCATAAGAACACTTTCTTCTTTAAAGAAGGGTTTTTTGTTCACATGGTTGTAGACATTGACATTAAAGTCTACGGCTATCCCACTCTGAATGTGCCCACTCTCGTCTGATCTCGGAACCTGAGTAGGGTTGGGTCTCATTAGTACTTAGATGGGAGATCTATATTTATTTTATTAGAAATTTAAACCTATACAATGCTTCAGGGACCTTTCTATTTATAGTAGGAGCTCACAGTGAAGGTGGAGAAAGATTCTCATGCAGAAATTAAGATATAAATATTTTAAAAGTTTATTTTACCCTTTGAAGGGACAGAGAGAATGAGAGAGAGATAAAGAGAGAAAGGGGGAGAGAGGGCAGGGAGATGAAGTGGCATCCCAAAGAAAGAGAAGGGAGATGCCAGCACCAAGGCCAAGTGGCTTGCTGCTTTCATAGGGACAAAAAGAAAAATAGTAATTATTGTAGAGTAATTAGCAGGAAGTGGAAAGACATGAAGTTGTCCATCTTTCTTGTTTCTTCTGTTCCTGGAGACTTGGTTATCTCCGAAATGTAGTCAGGCTCATCACAGGGCATGTGATTTTTGCCCCTGAGATATTGTTTGGGGCAGGAAATGAAGGCCTGGAGTTTACCCCCGCCCTCTGGTCTGGCAGCTGCTCAGGAACACCTTTAGGCTACAGAAACAAATTCTAAAGGCTGTGAGGTGGTGAATATGGAGAGAAAGATGTACATCTCCTGTCTTTTGGCTCTTCTCTGATGTTTGTGAAAACAGAGTCCCAGCAGGTTGCCTGCAAGCAGAGAGACCTCATAGGATTGATCTTTAGCTGTCATAAGAAAATTAGAGAATTGGATATTTTCCTGTTGTTTCAGCAAGGCCTTCCTTACAGTTTGAAAATCTGTAGGAACTCGAGGCTTTGAAAGACCTCATAATATCTATACTTGTCATATACCCTTTACTTTAAATTCTGTGGTGTCAGAGTGATGCTAAAACGTAGCTGACATCATGATACTATCAAAATGTGTTCTGTGGTGTGTGATACACAATAAGCTCCATTACTAACATCTATAGAGCTGCGAGGAAGATAACTGTCATCATAATTTCCCTATACGACCATCGTCATATTTGTCATCAAAATCCTCAGAAGCTAGGGAGAGAGACAAGATGGCAGATGAGGAACACCTGCAGCCAAAGTGTCTCTGCAAGAAGGAAAGATTTTAGAAGAATGTGAAAAAGACAATCATAGATCAGATGAGTGTCAGAAGGAAGGATCCCTGAACCTACACGTAACTCCACAGGAAAAGGCTGCGAGGCAGAACTGGAAGGGCAAAGGCATCAGCAGGGTCTAATCCCGAGGGGCTTGGAGACCGGCAGCAAGGGTAGGTGGTCAAATTTCCCTCCCTGGCATCTTGGACTGCTGGCGGGTTCCTGAGCTCCTGCAGAAACCACCTGACACCAGCCCAGAGAAGACTGCCACCAGTGAGTGGTGAGTCTCTTAGGGACAGGGGTATTGTGCTCCCAGCCCCCTTAGGGCACGTCCCACCACACAGACCTGAGCCGATTGGCAGGTGCCATATTGCTTCATTCTCCACTTTTCCTCTCCTACCTGTGGCTGCTGAGAGAGACAATTTAGCCACAAATTTGGAGTCATCAACACAGAATAGGACCTTTCCTTTTGGGGCCTTGCAGCAGACTGAGGTGTACTTGGACTGTGAGCTCCCTACCTGCTGGCCCGCCCTGGTACTGCTTGCCTGGTGACTCCAGTAGAATGAGTCAAAGCTCGAGACACAGAGACATTGATCCATCTTGGGTACCCCGTGGGTTACTTGAGACCAGCATTCTTCTCCTTGGCAGTGTCAGTGGTTGATCTCCAGGGCACAGGGAATAGGCCTGCAGGCCAGATCCTATACCATGTGCAGATTGAATTGCCCAGGGGCACAGAAGGGATATCTGTGAAGTAGTCTACTGAGGTACATGTGCCTTCAGGTGCAGATCAGAGTGGGTCCTAGCTGCAGCGTGCTCAAGAGCCAACCCTCCTGCCATAAAAGGACCATGCTCCCAGCTGAGGCCATGATCCTGGAGAGGGAACCTCCCAGCTTGCATCATAGTCAGGGGTGCTCCGCTGGCTTGAGGTCCTGTCTATTGGAAGAGGCCCAGCAGAACCTGAGGAATAGGGGAGGCCAGAAAGGAGCAAGGATACTCCAGAATGTAGGACTCCTAAAGCCCCACCTCCACATGCAGACTTTTTGGCTTAGTGGGGCCATTTTAGCCCCTCCTGGCAGCTTTGCCCAGAAGCAGAGAACACAACATGGACCCCTGCTAATAGCATTTGTTGAACTTGACCACAGACTCTTCCAACCCAGCCCCACCCAACCTCACTCTCTCATCTCCCCCTGGTGAGCTGGAGAATAAGGACACACTTGGAAGTCCCAGGACCCCACCTACCGAGGCACTAGAATGCCTCTCCAGAGGAATGAGAGCTGGTTACAGGGCTCAAAGACATTGCAGCTTGCTCTTCCCAGCAAACACCACCTATTGACAGGGAGGTCAGTTTGCATCCTTTTACTGAATTTACTGACTCACCACACAGGGTGGGGTTCAACTTCACCCACAGACACCAACTACTGGCTCAGAGACTAAACTGGGCACGTCATTCTGTAAATGAAAATCCAAAGGTAAGAAGCAACAGCTGCTCTAGGTGCAAAGGAATCAGCAAAAGAACTCTGGAAGTATGAAGAATCAAACTGAAAGGACACCACACAAGGAGAACATCATTTCTCCAGCAAAGGATATTAACAAAATTCAGAACACTAAAATGAAAGAAGAATTTCAAACATGGAGTGTAAGAAAATTCAATGATATGCAAGAGAAAATTGGACCGCAACACAAAGAAACTACACATATACACCCACACAAAAAAATTCCAGGAGTTGGAAGAAAAATTCACTAAGGAAATTAAAATATTAAAGAAAAATCAAACAGAACTTCTAGAAATTAAAAATTTATACAAGGAATTACAAAACACAGTGGGAAGCCTCAAGAATAGGGTAAATCAAACAGAAGAATGAATCTCAGGGTTTGAAAATAACACCTTTCAATTAAACAAGTCAGTAGCAGAGATAGAACAGAGAAATGACAGGAAAGAGCAAAGCCTATGAGAAATGGACTATATCAACAGGCCTAATATGAGAATTACAGACATCACTGAGGGAGAAGAAGAAAATACACAAGGGTTGGATCAACTTTTTGAGGATATAATGGAGGAAATTTCCCTTGCCTTGCTAGAAATCTAGATATCCAGATACGATAAGCTCAAAGGACTCCTGGTAGATTCATTACGAACAGGAAGACACCATGACATACAGTCATCATAGACTGGCCAAAATAACCGTGAAAGAGGGCCTCCTATGAACTGTGAGGTGTAAGCAGCAGGTTATCTACAAAGGAAAACCGATCAGAAGAACTGCAGTCTTCTCAACTGAGACCTTACAAGCCTGAAGAGACTGGGGCTCCATTCTCACTCTTCTCAAACAGAATACTGTCCAGCCTAGAATCTTATATTCTGCAAAACATAGTTTCTTATATGAGGAGAAATACAAACCTTCTTAGAAAAGCAAATTCTGGGAGAATTGATCAGGACAAGAACTGCCCTCCAGGAAGTACTCAAAACAGTGTTAGAGATGGATCAGGACAATAAAGACCAGTGTAAATCATCCAAAAGCTAAAGGTCAAAGGCCAGATACTACAATGACTCAAGAGAGAAAAAAAAGCAACAAAGTTCAACTCAAAAGGATAAACAGAAATCTGCCCCAATTATCCATTCTTCAATAAATGTTAATGGCTTGAACTGCTCACTAAAGAGACATGGGATGGCAGAATGCATAAATATACACAAGCAAAATATCTGCTGTCTTCAGGAAACACATGTAACCCACAAGGATGCATTCAAATTCAAGGAGCGGAGATGGAAAACAATATTCCATGCAAATGGAAGGCAAAAGAAGGCTGGCATAGCTGTTCTCATTTCAGATAATTTAGTCTTCAAATCAACAAAAATAAAGAAACACAAATATGGTCACTACATAATGGTGAAGGATACAATTCAACAAGAAGACATAATAATTCTGAAGATGCACTTAACTCAGGTGCACCAAGATTCTTATATTCTACTTGATTTAAACAAAATGATAAAAACACCAACAGATTCATCAGGGACTTCAACACTGCTCTGACAGAACAGGACAGATCCTCCAAACAGAAAATAAACAAAAAAACAATGGACATAAACAGAACTCTGAACAAATGGGCCTTACTGACCCATTATAGGACATTCTATCAAAAAACCACTGAATATATGTTTTCTCATCAGCTCATGGGACATTCTCTAAAATTGACCATATCCTAGGCCACAAAGCATGTCTCAAAAAATTTAAAAACTTAGAAATTATACCATGCATCTTCTCAGACTGCACTGGAATAAAATTAGAAATCAATTCCAGTAGAAATTCTCATCTCTACACAAAGTCCTGGAAACTAAAAACCCTTTTGCTGATTGATTATTGGGTTAAGGAGGAAATTAAGATGGAAAGCAAAAGAGTCTTTGAACTAAATGACAAAAGGACACAAGTTATCAAAAATCTGTGGGACACAGCTAAAGCAGTCCTGAGAGGAAAATTTATATCCACAAATGGAAAAGACAGAAAGATCACAAGTCAACAATCGAATAAATTGTCTAGAAAAACTGGAAAAGGATGAGCAAACAAAGCCTAAACTCAGCAGAAGAAATGAAATAACAAAGATAAGAGCAGAAGTAAATGAAATAAATAACAAAAAAAGCAATATGGAAGATTAATAAAACAAAAAGTTTGTTCATTGAAAAAATAAACAAAATTGACACTCCTCTTGCTAGATTAATGAGAAGCATAAAAGAAAGGACTCTATTAAGCTCAATCAGGAGTGTAAAAGGAGAAATTGCAAATGATCCCATGGATACAAACTATCATCAATGAATACTAAGAAAACCTCGATGCATATAAACGTGAACATGCGGAGGAAATGGACAAACTGTTAGAAACACACCGTCTACATAGGCTCAATCAGGAAGAAATAGAATTCCTGAACAGACCAATGTCAAGTACTGAAATTGAAGCATCAATAAAAAAGCTTCCTAAAAAGAAAATCCTGGACCAGATGGTTTCACACCAAAATTTTGACACTGGGGGGTGGTGGCTCACGGCTGTAATCCTAGCACTCTGGGAGGCCATGGTGGAAGGGTCTCTTGAGGTGAGAAGTTTGAGATCATCTTGAGCAAGAACATGATCCCATCTCTACTAAAAGTAGAAAAGAAATTATCTAGGCAATTAAAAATAAAAAGAAACAAACAAAAATTAACCAGCAATGGTGGCAAATGCCTGTAGTCCCAGCTACCTGGGAGGCTGAGGCAGCAGGATCACTTGAGCCCAGGAGTTTGAGGTTGCTGTGAGCTAGGCTGATGTCAGGGCACTCTAGCCCGGGCAACAGAGTGAGACTCTGTCTCAAAAAGAAAAAAAAACTGTCAGTGAAGATGTGGAGAAATTGGAACTCTCATGCACTGATGGAGGGAATGTACAATGCTGTCACTGCTGTTCAAAATAGTATGCTGGTACCTCAGAAAATTAAACAGAATTATTATGTGATCCAGCAATCCCACCTCTGGGTATGTACCCAAAGGTATTGAAAGCACAATCTCAAAGAGGTATTTGTCTGCTCATAGTCATAGCAGTGTTATTCACAAGAACCAAGAGGTGGAAGTAACCCAAGTGTTCACCAGTGAGGAATGGATACACCAGTTGTGGTCTGTCCACACAGCGGACTGTTATTTTGCCTTAAAAATGAAGCAGATTGTTATGCATGCTACCACATAGATGAACCTGGAGGACGTGTGCTGAGTGAATCAGCCAGTCGCAAAAGGTAAGTACTGCCAAATTCCACTTATATGAGGTACCCAGAGTAGTCAAATTCATAGAGACAGGAAGTAGAAGGGTGGTTGCTGGGGTTCGGGGGGAGCATGGGAATTAGGGAGTTAATGCTTGTTGGGTACAGAGTTTCAGTTTCCGGGATGAGTTGTGTAGATAAATGGTGGAGATGCTCGCACAACAGGGTGAGTGTGCTTCACACCACTGAACTGTGCATGTAAAAGTGCAAGGCCGGGAGGTTTTCGTTATGTGTATTTTATCATAATCAAAATAAATAAGGTTTAAAAAATTTAAAGAAAACATTGATGGAAAATAAAGGCAGGGATGTAGGGCAACTGTTAGTAGCAGTTTCAATTGACAGAGCCACTTTGAGAAAGATATTTGGCAGTAACAGTGCATGCCGCATGGCCTAGGAATCTCACCTTTAGGGACACACCCAAGAGATATGCCTAAGTATGTCCCCAAAAAGGAAGGTGCACAGGTGGTCTTAGCAGCCCTGCGGATCAGAGCCCCAAACTGGAAGGAACTGAAGTGTGCACAGTAGCCTGGGCAAATCTATTGCTCTGTATTGACACAGCAGCATAACATATAGAAAAGTGGATGAAGGATGCACAATGTGCAACAGACGAGGAATCTCATGACCAATATTGAGCTGAGGGAGCCAATACAGAAGAGTTTATGCTCAGTAATTTCCTTTATAGAAACTACAGCAACAAGGAAACTGAGCTGTGCTGGGAGAAGTCAGGGTGGTGGTTTCCTTGGGGCAGGGGCTGGACATCAGCTGTGTCTCCAGGAGAGGTTGTGGTGCCAATAATCTGTTTCTTGATCTGGGTACAGGAGCTAGCATGTGTTCAATATATGGAAAAAAATATTCTAAATTGTATATCTGTGTGAATTATAGTGAAATTAAAATTTTTAATTTAAAAACATCAGCTTGCGTATGAAGCCCAGGAGGAGAGAGGGACCCTCAGACTGCCGTGCCTTCCGCACCAAAAGCGAGTTCACGGCGACCACGTGGTCCTCTGCGTGTGGGGCGGCTGCCACCGGGCTAAGCAGCCCCCGCGCCAGGGTGGGAGCCGAGGCCCAGGGCTCCACCACGCCCCGGTGAGCGACAGACACGCCACGGCCACCCGAGTGCCAGGACCCCATCGCTGCCTACCTGCCCCTCGAGGTGAGCCAGGGGCCTGCCCGTCACCACCCACCCCGCCCCTCCGTCCCCGATGGGAATGACTCACTCGCTCTGACAGATCTGTGTCAAAACCCACTTGTTCGGAACGGCTGTTGGCATAACTCCGTCTCCCTGTGATTTTCTGGCTGAAACAGGAATTGCTGTAGAAGGAGCAGAGCCTCCCCCACGGGGGACAGAGGTTGGTGACATCCATGCGACCACACGGGACAGCGCCTGGCAGGCTTGGCGGGCGCTGACCGCCAGGCTCTCGTGGGGAAGGCAGGAGCGTGGGCTCCAAGGGCTCCAAAATGTTTCCAGCAGGGGTCGGAACACAGGGCGCTGCCGGTCCACTCCGGAGTCGCCCTTCAGGGTCCCCACGGATCCAAAGAATGGGGACAGCGGCCTGTGGTGGGTTAGATTCCGGGGCTCCGGAGACCGGGGTCCAGGGTGGATTCTGCCACTTGCTGACGTCTGTGAGTCCCTGTCCCCCCCAGGAGGGAGGCGTCGCTGCGCATGCGCATGCGGAGCACACGTCCTCAGCCTCCACTCCGGCCTCCCGAGGCTGCGTCCAGGTCTGACACGAGCAGCTCTGTGCTCTGCTCATTTAATGTCTCTGGCCTCACATTCCAGCCTGCAAAATGGGCAGAAGCGCCTGTCCCGGAGGGCTGTGCTGAGGATGAGCTGAGCCAATAATGGAAGGGCTGGGAAGCAGCCTGGGAGGGAGGAGCGCTCGCTCAGGGCTGTCAGTGAAACGTGAATGGGGAGCAGCCCTTCCTCCCGGGGGCTGCAGCACAGGGGGCCACCTGCTACCCGCTGTGCGAACCGGCCTCGTCCACAGAGGCCCGAGAGGGCAGCGGGTGGGGACTCCCGCTCCTGGGGGAGCCCCGTCCTCCAGCCCGCGCCAGGCAGCCCTTGCGTTTCCTGCCACCCAGAGCCAAGCTCGCGGACGGTGCGGGGCCCACGGTCTGTAACGTTCCCCTCCCTCTCTCCCGGTAGAAGCGAGCTCGTGACCTCAGGGCCTTCCGCGTCTGCCCCTCCAGCCCAGGGCACAGTGAGTGCCTGGCACGGAGCAGACGCCAACCCAGGGGTTTTGTTTAGAATGAACGAGTGAGGAAACGTGTCCAGGGGCCCCAGCCGGGGCTGACGCCAAGGCCTCCTGACCTCCAGAGCAACCACAGCCACCCCTGCAGGCGTCTGCTGGTGACCAGAGGCCCAGCCCTGCCCCTCCTGCTCACCCATCCCGTTATGCAGCCCATATCTGTGAACCAGGGAGCCCTGGGCTGGAGCTGGGGCCTCCTGGCCACCTGGCCGGTCCTAGACACCCCGACAGGATCCCTCCAGGGCCTTTGCACTGCGCTCTGCGTCCTGGGGGCTCCCTGTCACTGCTGTGGCTCTGGTGTTCCTCAGCCTGAGGTCTCTGCTCCCTGAGAGCTGCCCTCCCTCCCAGACCCCTCCTTGCCCGTGGCACCCACACTGTACCCGGAACCTTCTGTCCTTCACTCTTCCCTGAGGGCGGTCACTGCACCCTAGTGCCTTGCACGTGCCTGGTGCACAGTGGGTGCTCGAATACTCCACTGTGGGTGGCCATATCTGGGCCAGGTCTGCCAGTCTCCCTAGAGTGACACATGGCAGGAAGTAGAGCTGTGCAGTGTGCCACCCAAGTCAGTGAGGGCTGTCCTTGTCCTCTTGGGTGCCAGCAGTGAGGACTCTTCTCATGGGACCCTCCCCCATGTCCAGTCTGGCCAGTGGATTTCCGGTTTGCCCAGCCCTGTCCACACCCCCATCCACATCCCCATGCACCCCCTCCGTCCACACCCCGGCCACCGCCTTGGCTACCCCCAAGCCACCTCCCCCCTACCATCCACACCCCCCTCTACTCCCCCCTCC
>VSMD01008706.1:0-38697 GCA_008750895.1 Mirza zaza | reverse complement strand
AAATGCTGGCGTGGATGCGGAGAGAGAGGAACACTCCTACACTGCTGGTGGGACTGCAAACTAGTTCAACCTCTGTGGAAAGCAATTTGGAGATACCTTAAAGCGATACAAGTAAATCTACCATTTGACCCAGCAATCCCATTACTGGGCATCTACCCAAAAGATCCAATGACACTCTACAAGAAAGACACCTGCACTCGAATGTTTATAGCAGCACAATTCATAATCGCAAGGCTGTGGAAGCAGCCCAAGTGCCCATCAATCCAAGAATGGATTAATAAATTGTGGTATATGTATACCATGGATTACTATTCAGCTCTAAGAAACAACGGTGATATAGCACATCTAATATTTTCCTGGTTAGAGCTGGAACCCATACTACTAAGTGAAGTATCCCAAGAATGGAAAAACAAGAACCACATATACTCACCAGCAAACTGCTATTAAATGAGCAGCACCTAAGTGGACACATAGGTACTACAATAATAGTGTATTGGGCAGGGGGGGATGGGTAGATACATACATAATGAGTAAGAAGTGCACCGTCTGGGGGATGGTCATGCTCGAGACTCAGACTTTTGGGGGAAGGGGGGAAAGGGCATTTATTGAAACCTTAAAATCTGTGTCCCTATCATATGCCGAAATAAAAATATAAAAATAAAAATAAAGAAAAATAAAAAAATAAAGAAATCATAGCTAAAAAAAATTTTGACCAAAATATATACCTACAAACTCATGAAATTTAGCAAGTCACAAACAGGACAAATCCAAAGAAACACAATCCCATTCACATCATAATCAAACTGCTGAGAACTGCCTTATAGGATGTCTTAAAATCATGACTTCTTCAACTTTAACTTTTATTCACAAAATTATTTGTCCATTCTGCTTCCTTTGCATTCCACATAATTTTAGAATTAGTTTGCTTGTATGAATAAAAATACTGCTGGAATTTTGACTGGAAATGCGTGAAATTTATATATTAGTTTGGATAGAATTGACATCTTTACTATGTTTAGTTGTCCAATACATAAGCATGGTATATTTCTCCATTTATTTAGGTCTTCTTTGATTTCTTTAATCAGAATTTTTTAGATTTCAGCATATAGATCCTATGCATATGTTATTTGATTTTTACCTAATTATCTCATTTTTTGAGCTATTTTAAGTGGTATTGTATATTTTATTTTGGTTTGTAATTGTTTAATGCTAGTATATACAAATATAATTGATTTTCATGTGTTGATCTTATATCCTATTATTTTGCTAAAGTCTCTTAATAGAAATGGGAGTTCTTGTAGATTTCTAGTATTTTCTACCTAAAAAATCATGTTTGCAAATAGAGACAATTTTATTTCCTACTTTTTCATTGGTATGCATTTTATATCTATTTCTTTCCTTATTGTGCTAGCTAGGACTTCCACTACAATGATGAATAGGGGTTATCAGAGTGGAAATCTGATAACCCCATGCCTGTTTCCCAATCTTAGACAGAAAGCATTTGATATTTCACCATTAAGAATGATGTTCTCATAGTTTTTTTATAGATGTCTTTCATTAGATTGAGGAAGTTCCTTCTATTCCTAGTTTTCTGAGAGTTTTAATCATGAATAGATAACAGATTTTGTTTTTAAAAAATTCTGGATCAATTGATGAACTCATGTGGAGTCTCTTTAGACTGGGTTATGTTGATTGACTTTTGAATAATGCACTGATGGGATTAAGACAACGGGGACTTGGGAATGCTGTGTCTGAGGCTGTGAAAGGATAGGAGGTAAAGGAATTGCCTGAGAAGAAGCCTGAAATAAGGGCAGATGTTAACTGCCTAGTTGGGGGACATATATCAGCGATCTGGGAGTACAGCAAAGCATGCTCCAACTTCAGTGCCTAAGGGGTCTCATGCATGAAAAGCTGCAGAGCAGCCTAACATGAAAACTTCTCATGGCTGTAGAGGAAGATTGCAATATGTCACACCAGGAGAAGGGTCTTAAGGCTTCCATTGTTAGAACACTTGGCCAAGCTCCTTCTCTCCCTTTCTCTCAACAATGCCGCAGTTAATGTAAAACCAGTCTCCCAGTGGAAAGCATGTAGTTTCTTTGTTCCTTGATCAAATGGGTCGCAGCTACTGAAGTTAGAGTCTGATATCCATGTACATAGCTTGAGCTTGGGATAAAATTAGTTAGTTTACCTTGGGACAGGTTGTACCTGCTGAAAAATTATGTGTTTTTCTCTTCTAGAAAGGAGAACAAAATTAGCTAGGACACCTTGTGATTTGGGGGGGGGGGGGGGGAGCCCTGAGACCTTTGATCATTGTATCTCGTGATTTTGTCACATGAGATCATTGTATTTTGCAACATGGCAAAGAGAATATAAAGCAAGTTCTGGGTTTCTGTCACCACCACCTTGTCACCGAAGTAACTGGTGGTCCAGTGCTGGTGGACTGATTTCCTCACTTTTTAAAATATTATTTCTATGTCTGTGTCTTTGTTTCTTTCATCTCTTGCAACACATTCTGCCAGGGGACCCTATCTTTATCAGGGATGTTGCAAACCTCCAATATTGCACCATTCTTGCATTCTTGGAATAAAGCTGACTTGGTCGTGCTGTATTATTATTTGGAATTGATGTCTAATTTTGTTTCACTCTGGTCTGCGAAGATACATGGTATAATTTCTATTTTTTTAAGTTTGTTGAGACATGCTTTGTGGCCTAGGATGTGATCAATTTGAGAGAATGTCTCCTGAGGTGATGAGAAGAACGTATACGGTATTCAGTTTTGAGTAGAATGTTCTGTAAATGTCTGTTAGACCCATTTGTTCTAGTGTTCCATGTATATCCATCATTTCCTTGCTTATTTTCTGCTTGGAGGATCTGTCCCATTCTGTCAGTGGGGTGTTGAAGTCCCCAGCTATTCCAATGCTGCTGTTTATCATTTTATTTAGATCAAGTAAGGTTTGGTTTATCAATCTTAGTGCATTTGTATTAGCTGCATTAATATTTTGGATTGTTTTGGCATCTTGTTGAATTGTTCCTTTCACCATTATATAATGACCATCTTTGTCTTCCTTTACTTTTGCTGATTTGAAGTCTATGTTATCTGATATGAGAATGGCTACCCTAGCTTTCTTTTGGTTTCCATTTGTGTGGAATATTGTTTTCCATCCCTTCACCTTGAATCTGAATGAGTCATTGTGGGTTAGATGTGTTTCCTGGAGAAAACAGATACTTGGCTTATATTTTTTATCCATTTAGCCAGCCTATGTCTCTTCAGTGGGGAGTTCAAGCCATTCACATTTATTGAAAGAATTGATAAGTGGGGTGGGTTTGTGTTCATCCTATTAAGTTGAACTATATTGATTTGTTTTACCTCTTGAACCACTGTGTTATCCAGGCTCTGATCTTTAGCTTTTGGGTAATTTTACACTGGTGGATGTCTATTGTGCTGATCTGTGTATAATGCAGTTCTGAGTACTTCCTGCAGGGCGGGTCTGGTCTTAACAAATTCCTCAGTCTTTGCTTGTCTGTGAAAGTCTTTATTTCTCCCTCATATACAAAACTTAGTTTTGGAGGATACGAAATTCTAGGCTGGGCCTTATTCTGTTTGAGAAGACTGAGAATGGGGCCCCAGTCCCTTCTGGCTTGTAAGGTCTCAGTTGAAAAGTCTGCAGTTAGTCTCACGGGTTTTCCTTTGTAAGTTACATGCAACTTTCACCTTATGGCTTGTAGGAATGTCTCTTTCGTGTTTACTTTTGCCGGCCTGATGACTACGTGTTGTGGTGATTGCCTCTTCACAATGAATCTCCCAGGGGTCCTTTGAGTTTCTTGAACCTGGATATTTAGATTTCTAGCAAGGCCAGGGAAATTTTCCTCAATTAATCCCTTAAATACATTTTCCAACTCTGGGTATTTTCTTTTTTGTCCTCAGAGATGCTTATGATCCTTATGTTAGGCCTCTTTACATAATCCCACATTTCTTGTAGGTTTTGTTCATTCCTCTTGTTTCTCTTATCTTTCTCTTTGACTGGCTTGTTTAACTCAAAAATGTTGTCTTCAAGCTCTGAGATTTTCTTCTGCTTGATCTAGCCTATACTTAAGGCTTTCCATTGTCATTTGTATTTCCTTGAAATGAATTTTTCATTTCCAGAATTTCTGGGGTTTTTTTATTTTAGTAATTTGATTTCCTTAGTAAATTTTTCATTAATTTCCTGCATTGGTTTTGTGGTTTCTTTGTGTTGGGTTTCTATTTTCTCTTGTATTTCATTGAGATTTCTTACAGTCCATATTCAGAATTCTTCACCTGTCATTTCAAACTTTTTATTTTGGTTGGTATCCATCAGTAAGGAGCTATTGTTGTCTTTTGGGGGTGTCCTTTTGCTCTGATTTTTCATGTTTCTGGTATTCTTTCACTGATTCTTTCTCATCTGGTCTCTCTAGCAACACCTGGGGTTGCTAGGCGTAGCCTACAGGCCTGTCTCCAGGTCCCCAGAGATTGATCCCTGAGCATGCCAGGGGAAGGAATGTTGGTCCTGAGTTGCCTATGGGGTCTTCTAGCAGGTTTGGTATACCTCTCAGGTTATCTCTGACCTGCTGTCTACACCTCTTCCCAATAGTGTGTAGCGAGTTAGGTCCCCCAGCTTACTCTTAGTGATGGTGAGTAGTACTTATGAGTGTGAATCAGCCACACCCTGTTTACTTGAGTTGGAAGATGCTATGATGGGCTATGTCATTGTTATTCCTGTCATTGGTTGATATTTGTGTGATAGAGCCAGCTGCCGAGATGTTCCTTTGTGTCTATGGTAGACTCTGGTCTCCCAGGCACTTGAGTGCCCCAAGCTTTAGAAGGGACCTTGTAACTGACAGGGGGTTTCTTGATCTCCACCACCATTGAGGTAGGGGAAGTAGCAAGGCAGTTAGTGGCTAGGTTGTGGGAGCCAGAAAGCTTTTGCAAAGCCTCAGGGGGGCTCAGAAGTTGCTTTTTTGGTCACTAGGGGGAGCCACTGGTAGGAGGGTCAGGACAACCTCTCCAAACCAAGGGGGCTGTTCATGGAGGAGGGGCCTAAGCGCTTGCATGCTAAAGCCCCAAAATGGGATCTTTCCACCCTTATCCAGTGGCACAGTTTTTCTGTGGGAAGGAGTAGGTACTCCCTCAAATGGCCATTACTGGGTCCCCAATGCACCTTGTAAAATTGAGTCAGTAAATGCTGTAAAGTGTGTGCAAATTGACCTCCCTGTCAGTACAAGAGTCTTACTAGAAGAAACAAGCTGCAATGTTGTTTTGGGTCCTGTGACCAGCTCTAGTTCCTTAGAAGATGCACTCAAATGCCCCAGGTGGTGGGTGTGGCCCTGGAATTTCCAGGTGAGTCCTTATTCTCTGCCACAGCAGAGGTGGGTGGGGGAGTGTGGCTGAGCTAGGTTGGATGAGCTAGCCCTCAGGCTCCACAAAAACTGGCAAAGTAGCTATTTTGGCAGGGGCCGAAGGTCTGTTCCCAGCTTCTGTGCTGAGCCACCAGGGAGGGGCTGAAGTGGCCCCAGCCACCCAGAAAGTCTGCTCATGGAGACAGAGCCATTTGAGATTTACAAACTGGCAGTCTGCAATGGGCCTTGCTCCTCTCCCCTCTCCTCTGCTCCACAGTCTCTCACCAGCATCTGCAGGCAGGCAGGAGCCCAAGCAAGCCAAGCTTCCCCATGACTGTCCTGTGGTCTGGGAGTTTCCCTACCCAGGATCCCGGCCTGAGCTGAGAGTGTGGCCTTCCCATGGGGGAAGGAGTTCCCTGAGAACACAGTGCAGCTAGGAACCACACTGCACTCTCCTGAAGGTCTGCCCATGTGGGCTCCCTCACATCCTGAGACCAAGTATATCAATCCTTGAGACCAAGTATATCAATCCCTGACCGTGCCAGGGAGAACCACAGTGGTCCTGAGTCGCCAATGGGTGCCCAGGCAGGACCGATCTCCCTCCAACTCAGGGAGTGCTCTGCTCTGATGGAGCTGCCAGGCAAGCAGCACCAGGGAGGGCCAGAAAGCAGGTAGCTCACAGTCCGAGCATCCCTCAGTCCCTGCAGGACCTCAAGAGCAAAGACCTGAGCCCCATTCTCTGTGGAAGCCTTGGTGTGATAGCTCAGTTGTCTCTCTCAGCAGCCATGAGAGGATAAGGGAAGGAAAGGAGTCTGTATGGAGAAATGATAGCATTCTGGTCACCTCCAAACCTCTCTTCAGGAGGCAGTATGTCCAGAATGTCCAGGTTCTGGAGTCACACAGATCACTTGGGACCCAATGGACCCCTGTGGCTCCTGCAGTCTGGGCTGGAGTTGGAAAATGTCTGTGTGGGAACAAGCAGGATGTAACCTGAGGAGTTGTAGCCCCCTGAGGAGGACAAGTATGCACAGTGGTTGGGGAAGCAATATGGTGCCTGCCACCCCGGCTCAGGTCTGTGGGGGTGGGAAGTGCCCCAGAGGGGCTGGAAGCCTGGTGTCGTATCCGAAACAAGTTCCAAGCCCACTGGCAGCAGTAGCCCCTGGACTTGTGTGGGCAGAAGGTCTTTTTGGGAGCTCAGGACACCACCAACTGTCAGAGATGTAAGGGAGGGAAAAACAAATCACTCCATCTTCCCTTCTTGCTGGACTCCTAGCCTCTCAGGGGTTGATCTTTGTTGATACCTTATTCCTTCTTATTCTGAACCCCAACTTCTTCCTGTGAAGTCTCCTGAAGGCTCTGGTAACCTTTCTTCAAACCCACATCCAATCTATGTTTGTCTGTTTATTTGTTCTCCTTCATCTAAAACTTCTCCTTCTTACTGAGACATTCTGGCAGTTGGTGTATCTGGTCAGCCATCTTGCCCAGATGTCAAATCAAGCTAATTAACATATCTATCACCTCAAATACTTGCAATTTATTCCTCCTGTATAACTGAAACATTGTACCCTTTGATCAACATCTCCCCATTTCTCCCCACTCCCCAGCCTCTGATAACTACCATTTTGTTCCTTCTATGAGTCTAATTATTTTAGATTCCACATATAATTAGAATCTAAATGTGGTATTTGTCTTTCTGTGCCTGGCTTATTTCTCTTAGCATAATGTCCTTCAGGTTCATCCACGTTGTTGCAAATGACAGAATTTCCTTTTCTGTGGCTAAATAGTATTCCATTGTGTATATATATGATACATTTTCTTTATTAATTCATTCATTAATGGACATTTAGGGTTGGTTCTACAACTTAACTACTGTGAATAATGCTTAAATAAGCATGGAGATGCAGATACCTCTTTGATATATTGATTTCAAATCCTTTGGATATATATCCAGAAGTGAGATTGCTGAATCATGTGGCAATTCCATTAGTTTTTTGAGGAACTTCTATACAGTTTTCCATAATGACTGTATTAATTTACATTACCATCAACAGTATATAGGGTTTCCTTTTCCCCACATCCTTGTCAACACTTCTGATCTTTCATCTTTTTGATAATACTCATTCTGATGGGTGTGAGATAATACCTCATTGTGCTCTTAATTTGCAATCAAAACCAAAAATAAACAAATGGGATTACATCCAACTAAAAAGCTTCTGCAAAGCAAAGGAAACAATTAAGAGAGTGAAGAGGTAACCTATAGACTGGGAAAAAAATATTTGCAAGCCATATATCTGATGAGGATATATAAGAAACTCAAACAAATCAATAGCAATAAAACAAATAACCCAATTAAAACTGGGCAAAAAACCTGAATAGACACTTTTCAAAAGTAGACATACAGATGGCCAACAAATACATTTTAAAATGTTCCCTGGTGTGAATCATGAGAAAGAACATCTTGATATTGAAGACAAAACACTAGACTAAATGATAAAGATATTCTGTGAAGATCTTGAAGAGAAAAGATGACTACCTATCTTGAGTAGACTAAATACCTGCCTGAATGCAGAAGTTGTGTCAGAGGATATCTTCATGTCCCATCAGCTTCATGATACCATCATTTCTAATGCCCATTCTAATGATTTCCTCCTAATGTACATAGAGTATTTCTACAACAAATAAATCTGAAAAAAAAAAAGTTGACTCCACAGGGGAGAGACACACAAAAAACCATGAGGTAGTTAGATTGGATCTTTAACTTTAAGTCACATGGATATTACGTGATCACAGCTTATAAATACATTTTGGTCAGAAAAGGTCACAGAACTTACAAAAGACTGGGAAGTGTGAAGAGATAGAATCACAGTAGAAGGATGATGTAATTTTGAGAAAAGAATTACTACAGGGGTCATGGCGGAAGAACAATGAGGGAAGAACACTTTTTAGTCAGAATTTTCAATGCTGAGTACAAACGTGAAGTTGCACATTAAAAAACAATGCATTGGTATTATGTTTTGTCCTTTACCTGCATTCTGGACCAAAGCATTGGTCCATGGAGCCAAAAATAACCATTTCCTTTTCTCAAAGCTGTACTATACTAACATAATCTTGAGTGTAGCCCTAAAAAGGCAAAGAGGTGGAGCTATCATATTATAAAACAGGATGGTATTCATAAATTACTCAAATTGATATCACTTCAAAAGAAAAAGGCAAGGACTACTATGGGAATGAAATAGACAATGCCATTGTGATTCAACAGGACTTTTATCTCCAACTTCAAAAGACTCCATTAATCTCCTATCCATCCATCTAGGTTTTAGGGAGAAGGAAATGGAGAGTTTTGAATGCAAATTCTCTGCCCCTACCTATTGCGTCCAGTGACACAGGAGACAGAAATAAACACTCTCCTAGAAGACCCAGAAGAAACTCTTAGTGGCCAGAGAATGAAGTGGGTAAAGAGGAGAGTTTACACCGTGACAGGAATATGGGTGCAGGATCTCTCCAAATAAAGACTATAGGACAGTGCTTGAACCTCTACTTTCTGTGATGTGGAAATAGTATTTCCACATCACAGATTAATAATTAATAATTAATAATATTAGATAGTATCCTCTGCATCCCATTTGCAAAATCTCTTGCCCAACAATCCAGTTAGTTTCTAAGTAACTTATATGTATAATGCATTTGCTTATAAAATATAAAACTGATGACTTATCTAAAATTTATCTCTCTCCTTTTTTATTTTTATTTCAAAATATTAAGGAGGTACAAGTATTTTTGTTATATGGATGAATTGTATAATGCTGAAGTCAGGGCTCTTAGTGTGCCTATCACCAGAGTAGCATACATTGTACCCGATAGGTAAGTTTTTATCCCACACTGCTCTCCCACCATTCCCCCTTCTTAGATTCCAATGCCCCTTATACCACCATATGACTGCATGTACCCATCATTTAGCTCGCACTTACAAGTGAGAATGTGTGGTGTCTGTTTCTCCATTTCTGAGATACTTCACTCAGGATAATGCTCTCCAGTTCCATCCGAGTTGCTGCAAAAAACATTATTTTGTTCCTTTTTATGGCTGAGTAGTACTCCATGGCACATGTATATACATATACCACATTTTATTTATACACTTATCAGTTGATGGGCACTTAGGTTGGTTCCATATCTTTGCAGTTGTGAGTTGTGCTGCAATAAACATTTAGGCGCAGGTATCTTTTTTATATAATGACTTCTTTTCCTTTGGGTAGATGTCGAGCAGGAGGACTGCTGGATCGAATGGTAGGTCTACTTTTAGTTCTTTGAGGAATCTACATGCTATTTTCCAGAGAGTTTGTACTAACTTACAGTCCCACCAACAGCGTATAAGCATTCCTTTTACACTGCATCCATGCCAACACCTACTGTTTCTGGTTTTTTAATAATGGCCATTATGATAAGGGTAAGGTGGTATGTCATCGTGGTTTTAATTTGCATTTACCTGATGGTTAGTGATATTGAGCATTTTTTTCATGTGTTTTTTTGTCATTTGTCTATATATATATATATTTTTTTTTTTTTTGAGACATAGTCTTACTTTGTTGCCCAGGCTAGAGTGAGTGCCATGGTGCCAGCCTAGCTCACAGCAACCTCAAACTCCTGGGCTCAAGCAATCCTACTGCCTCAGCCTCCTGAGTAGCTGGGACTACAGGCATGTGCCACCATGCCCGGCTAATTTTTTCTGTATATATTAGTTGCCCAATTAATTTCTTTCTATTTATAGTAGAGACAGGGTCTCACTCTTGCTCAGGCTGGTTTCGAACTCCTGACCTCGAGCAATCCGCCCGCCTCGGCCTCCCAGAATGCTAGGATTACAGGCGTGAGCCACCGCTCCCGGCCTATTTTTTTTTTTTTTTTTTTTGAGACAGAGTCTCACTCTGTTGCCCAGGCTAGAGTGCCATGGCATCAGCCTAGCTCACAGAAACCTCAAACTCCTGGGCTCAAGCAATCCTACTGGCTCAGTCTCCTGAGTAGCTGGGACTACATCCATGCGCCACCATGCCCGGCTAATTTTTTCTATATATTTTTAGTTGTCCAACCAATTTCTTTCTATTTTTAGTAGAGACAGGGTCTCGCTCTTGCTCAGGCTGGTCTCGAACTCCTGAGCTCAAATGATCCACCCACCTTGGCCACCCAGAGTGCTAGGATTACAGGCTTGAGCCACCTCACCTGGCCTGTCTATATTCTTTTAAAAAGACTCTGTGCATGTCTTTTGCCCACTTTTTAATTGGGGTATTTGTTTTTTTCTTGCTAATTTGTTTAAGTTCTTTGTAGATTCTGGATATTAGTCCTTTGCCAGATGTATAGTTTGTGAATATTTTCTTCCATTCTGTCTTCTTTATGATCATGCTGAGTCTAATCAACTGGCCACCCAGCAGTGTGTACTAAGTATATACCAAGTGCTCAGCCCTGGACCTAATGAGTTCAAGTAGCTGGAAGAGCTCAGGTGAGCAACTGAAGGCCCCTAATTCATGGGCTTTTTCTATTTAGGTCTGTGACCGGTCATCTAAATGAAACAGTCACAATGTAATGGGGCTAATTCTTATAATGTGTAGAGTTTTGCGCTGTCCTTGAGCAGCCATGCTTAAAATAGACACCAGTGGTCCAAAGATCTCAAGGAAGAAAAGGCAACAGTGTTGGCTTTTCACAGATTTTTCACAGTGTGATCCTAGGCCCACCTGCAGCACAATCACCTGGAGATGGATGTTAAACCTACAGATTCCTGCATTCTATCCCAGACTTGCTGAATCAGAATCCATAGGTTAGAGCTCAGGAGCCTGAATGATATTAAGCTACTCCGAGTGGTTTTCATGCTCACCAACATTTAAGAATCGCTAGCTTAATACAAACTCATCCCCACAGCTAGAAAACAATTCTTAAGTATGTACATTATTCTAGCATGGAATCCCCTCAGTGGAACGTCCAGATATCAATCAATCAACTAAAAAGTATTTCACTACCCAGACACAGGCCCAATCCTCCCACTGAGCCTGCTTCTCTTATGTAAAATATAATAGAAATAGTAAGAGTACCTACCTCTTATAGGCTTTAGAGAAAATTAAATGATGTACATGTAGAAAGCTTCATGCAATGCCTAGCATATGATAAATCATACAATACATTTTAGTAATTATAATAAGAAAATGTTCAAGCTCCTTAGTGAAATCTATCCAATCTTCATATATCCACATTACTTCATTTCCTATCACCACCTCCACCTGACACTTTGTACTCCAGACAAAACCAATTGGAGTTTCCTCATATACTATGCTACTTTTTATCTCCACTCTGTTGTTTATGATCGTTCTTTGACCTAGACTACCACAGGATGCAGCTTCTTAACTTAAAAAGCTGACACTTAATCTTCAAGGCCTAAATCATCAGCATCTTCTCTGAGAAGCTTTCACTGGACCCCTAAGTCTAAGTTAGGGGCCTTTTTGTTCTCTCAGTATCCTGCACTCTTTACTCTTTATACCTATCTTTCCCCCATTAGAGAAAAAGCTCTTTGAAGTCACAGACAATGGGTTTTTGTGATTGTTTCTCTAGTTGTTCTTCTTATTGTCGGTAATTTTAAAACATACAGAAAAGTACAAAGAATAATACAACAATTTCCAGTGTTTCTAATATTCACAAATAGCCATTATTGACATTTTGGAACTTTTACTTCCAGTCCTTCAATTTATTTCCTTTAAACATAGTTTATAAAAACACTGTTAATTGTTTCAGAATAGAATATTACAAAGCCAAATGCCCCCTTGACCTCTACCCCCATGCTCTATCCCTTCCCTGCTTTTCTAAAGGTAAGCAAACACTAATATGCGTTGGATATGTTTCTTCCACACAAGGAAGGATACATTTACAGATATATCTGTGTCTATATCCATATAAAATACATAGTATTGGTTTGCACGTTTTCCCAAATGTCATGTGGCTGTGTGCATCATTCTGTCACTTGCTTATTTTACTCAAAAATGTTTTTAAAAATTATCCATGTTGATACATATATCTAGTTAACTCCTTTTGATTGCTGTATAATAATCTATTATATGGATGTACTGCTATCTTATTTAATTATTCCACTACTCGTGGACATTTAAATTGTTTCCAAGATTTTGCTATTACAAAAAAGTTACAACAAAAGCACTTTACCGCATGTCTATTTGTATATATGCATAAGTGCTACTCTAGTAAAGAGACCTAGAGGTGGAACTGATGGATTGTAGGGTATGTGAATTTTTAGTTTTAATAGACACTGCCAAATTGCTCTCCAGTGTAGCTGTACTGACTTTTATTCCCATCTGCATTGTTCAGGAGTTGTCATTTCTCTATATCCTTATCCTTACCAGCACTTGCTGTTGTCAGCCTTTTAAAGTTTGCCAATACTATCACAGAAAAGAGATATTTTATTACTATTTTTAAGCATCTTATTTATCTCTATAGCCTCAGCTCCTAATAAATATTTGGCACATATTGATTGCTTGGTAAATATTTGTTCAGCTCTGTAAAATGACTTTGATAATGTTACATGTGAGTCCCAGCTCTGGCTTGCTAATACTTCAGAACACAACTTGATGTCTCCTTTCAGCAGGAACCAGAGAGAGAGATTCCAGTTTCATCACCTCTAGGCAAACATGTAAGGAAAAGATAAAAGGGAAAATGCAGATGATATAATTTTCTTTAGTGATGTATCATTACCTAAGATGGCATTCAGTGAATGATTCCTAATCTCTGGACCAATCATCCCTTACAATCCATCATGTTAGTGTCTAGCTCCTTCCACCTGGAAGCTAAGGGCATATCTAAAAATACAACAGGAGTGGGAAACAGTGTGTCTATTCCCCAGTGGCTCTGTTGCACCAGTGGAAGGAAGACAGGTATAGAAGGAATGGTTTAGTTTTCGAGTGGTCTCTCCACAGTTATTCATTACAGATACTACATGTTCATGAAAACCTGTTTCCCTTTCCTGGGAATGTGCATACATCTAGACCATATTTGCCAGCATTCCCTATAGTTAGTTGTATTTGTGTGATTGATTTTTGCCCACTGGAATATGGACCAAAGTGATATTAATATAACATCTCCCATCCTGCCCTCTTATACAATACCCTCCACATTTGTTTCTCCTTCTAGCTGGCTGGAATGAAGACAAAACCTAGAGCAACCTTGGGAATGTCATGTTAAAGATGACACTGCCATAAGACGAAAGGAGACTGGGTCCCTGAGTCACCATTTGGAGAAGTGATACGCCTAAGAAAGAAACTTTATTGCTTTAGTCCACTGGAATTTCTGGGTTTATCTAGCATTTACAATAACCAATACAGCACTACACCTAGACTGTTGGGCAAATCCTCTCAGAAACGCAAATAATCCAGCATTTACTACCTTCAAATAAGGACAGTTCAGATTCTTTTGGGACAAAAGGTAGAATTGGCAATGTAGCTGTTAGGATAACTCTTAGTCTCACAAGATGGAAAACATAACAAAGCACAATCAATTTATCTACCAATGCAAATGCTATACAATAACCATTTTTAAAATTACCAAAAGATTCCAGACCTGAGATAAACATCATTCTTGCAAGAAAAATAAACTTATATAATCAGCTCTGGTGCCTATTCAAGTTATAAAATGAAAGAGGAAGACATTACTAGCAAGTCTCCAATACAATTGGTAGGCATGAATTTAGTTTGATAGTGTTATAAATGAACTGTCCTCAATGAGAGCTGACACTGCAGTTTTCAGCAGAAAGGCTCCAGGCTGCTAAAGTAACTAGATGCCGCAACACTGCAGCTTCCAAACTGAAAGCTGAAGACACACAGAAGATAGGCAGATGTATAAAAACAGACAAGAATTAGGGTATATGGAAGAAAGAATGGAGAAGAGGAAAATCTCATGTGTGTACCACTAAACTATCTGATTTAGGAATAAAGTTCCTACATTTGAGTTAAGATTTTGCTTTCATTTCAGAGTGACATTGTTTTAATTCTGAATGTTCCTTATCTACAAAACCTTTCTTGACAAGGCAGGACCTGCCTGATGTATCTCTGTATAGGGACTGCTCCTGGTACAGTGTAGACATATAGTAGGTTCTCAAATAATGGAGATGAAAAGAATGACAAGGATGAAATATTTAGCAAAATTATGGGGGAAGTACTTTTCTAGGAGCCCCACAAGGCAGGAGGGCAGAAGTTATTACATAATATTTGAAGCTTTGCAACAATAAAGTCATCCATACATCCATCAAACAAATATTTATTCAGTACCTCCTCAGTGCCAAAAAGTGTGGTAGCACTGTGGTAGAAAAGAACTGCACATCTTTGCTATTGTGAATTGTGCTGCAGTAAACATACAAGTACAGGTGTCATTTCTTTATAAAATGACTTCTTTCCCTTTAGGTAGATATCCAGTCATGGGACTGCCGGATCAAATGGTAGGTCCACTTTTAGTTCTTTGAGAAATCGCCATACTGCTTTCTATAGCAATTATACAAGTTTTAAGTGAAGTATCTCAGGAATGGAAAAACAGATACAACATGTTCTCATTTATAAGTAGAAGATAAACAAAAGATATATATGGTCATGAACAGCAGTGATAGATGTTGGAAACTAAGAAGGGGGTAGGATGGGCGGGGGCATAAATATCTACCTGTCAGGTGCAATGTACATTATTCTGGTAACAGGTACTCTGAAAGCCCTGACTTCAGCATGATACAATTTATTCATGTAACAAAGAAACACTGTACCCCCTAAATTTTTTTGAAATTAAAAAAAGGAATAAAAAAAGAACTACACAGTCCCTACCCCAGAGATACAAGTCATCTGGCAGCTAGAATACAGTGTAATCAGTACTCCAATAGATGAAAAAGAGTGCCAGGTGCTATGGGAGCAGAGAAGAGAGGCCCTGACCCAACTTGGGGACTCAGAGTAGGTTTTTCAGAAGAGATTCACTGAATGCCTACTGTGTCCCAGTCACTGTGCTAGATGCTGGAGTTACAGAGATGCCTGAGATACCTGCTCCTCTTCCAGGAACTCTAGGAGCTCATGGGGGATATATCCACCCAATAACCCCAAGACCATGGGAAAAATGTTGAACAGAAGATGTGCTATAGGAGCACAAAGGCAGGAGCTGCTATCTCTGAATGTTACCCAGCCTTTCTCTCCTAACTTGACTCCACTTGTTCCACAATTACAACAGAACAAGTGGCTTCACATGGCAATGCCCCAATATGCCTAGGATGAGGACTACCACTTACCAAGACTTCCTAGAAGTGAAGCTATTCAGTTTCAGAAGGAAACTGCAGTGATTTCTGAGCTCCTGTTCATCTCAATAGTGCTAGGCTTATTCCCTTGGGATGCCATTTCCCCAAGGAATCTGATCCACACCATTAGACCCCAAAGGCTTTTTTTCCTTTTCCTATAAAACTAGGTTATTTGTTCTTCATTTTCAAAACCCAGTTTATGTTTAGGGGCCTAAAATAATTAGTTCCACTTATTATATCTTATAGGTCATACAGAAAGAAAGCTCAAAAGGACTCACTGTTTGAATAGTATAGAATTACCTGTTGGGCCTGTCTATGGGGGACTCAGTGATGCCCTCTGCTGGATATGATAAGAAGACTCATGAATTTAGAGCCAAAAAGCCAGAGAAACAGAGAGCTTGAAGGAGTCTTAGAGATAATGTTACAGCAAGTGGTTCCTAGGACAAACTGAGCGGCACACGGAGAGTTGGAGAATCAAGATTTATTTGCCGGTGGGCTCAGAGGTGTCTCGCCCCCAAATTCTGAGCCCCATCTACCCGATTTTTCCCACTTGTATTAGGTTGGGGTGGTCCAAGGGGTGGAGTCTCAGGTGCCTAATGTGGCAGGTAATAGGTTAGTTGATGCACCAGGCAATAAGTTAGTATTATGTTGATGCACCAGGTACTAGGTTAGTATTATGTTGATGAGGGCCTTCTGAGGGGTGGGGTCTCAGGTGGTCAATGTGCCAGGTAACAGATGGAGGTCTTCCTTATCAATCTATAATTTATATCAACCCCTAATTTTACAGATGAGCAAACTTAGAAAAAGAGAACTGTTCAAGACTCAATAGGTAGTTAATGGGAGGACTGGAACTGCAATCTAGACTTCTCAACTACTTTTGAAAACATAAGAATTAGGCCAATATAGGAGTAGCAGGCCTCCTAAGAGAGTCAGCTCTCCTATAAGAAAGAAAATTGAGAGCTCTAAGATGCAGCTTACCCATCCCACATGGAAATCCCCCCCTCTAATACAAATCCTGAAAATAAATAGGTTTGATTTCATTAAAGAAATTTCCAAATTTCCTTACATTTCTCCCTCATCCTCCCTTATAAATTAACAACCACCAGCTCCTTCAGCTCGAATGAAAAACAAAACAATAGCATTTGATTGCTCTCTTTGGGAGCAACCCTATTTACTTATAATGAAACATGTATGGCATGTAAGGAATAAGACAGACCCTACAGTTAAAATAAGCAGCTTTTCTTTTAGAGGTATCCTCCCTCCAATGGATCATATACCAGCAAATGTACACTGATGCACTGAGTTCCTTCTGGAGGATAAATTAACAAGTACAACTCCCAAGTGTCTCTCTTAGTTCAGAGAAGCAATGTCACACAATAGAATGAATGAGGAAATGTTGATTCATCCTAGACAGCAGTGGGGAAGAAGTAGAAGGCACCCTGTGGGCAACAGACAGCATTTGAAGTGGGCAAACAAAAAAAAGTGCAAGCATGAGGCATGGCCTTATCTTCATTCTGTGAACCTCAGCCACTCTTTGGAGGCTGTCATAAAGTGGAGAGAAGAAACTAAAGGAGAATTTCAGATCTAAAAAAATAAAAGGACCATCACTTCCCCAATATTTCTTTCCTCTCGCTTTCCAGTCCTTGAAATAAGTAGTGTCGGGCCTGGATACCTAAAAACATCTAAGACAAGGAACAATTGCCACATTGAAATGATGGAGCCCCCAAAGAAATCTAAACAGATAAATTCTGTCAAACACAGCTTTGAAACCAACAGTTATTACTAGTCAAACTCTTTCAAAAAACTTTGCAAGTGTTCCAGTTGAATATTGCTCTTATCTCAAAACTTTCACATTCAAACAGAAGGGAATTACATTTCTCTTGTTGATATCCCTGTCCTACTTCCAAATTCAGCCAATATCAAACAGAGGAAAAGATGAGAGAATAGGGAGCAATGAGAGAATAATTTATCTACACAAAACAAAGGTCTTATAGGACCCTTTAAGACCCAATTTACCCTGATGCTTTTCCCTTGAAACTCAAATCACACTTGGGATTCCTTTTCACCTAGATGAGAGAAAATGGTTTTGAAAATGCTGAGCTTAATTGATTTGCAGCCATACCAACTCAGACCCCAGACACTCCACTTATATATCCCATCATACCCAGGGCCTACGGAGAGCAGACTTTCCTCCAAGATTGATAGATGGGTTTCATAGTCAAGTGTTATGATTAACCCACAGCTCTTCCTTCAAGAGAGATGGAAGACACCACAGTTCTCTCATCCTTTATGCAGACTTAAGAAAGCTGACTCTAGTAGAAATGTGATACAGCAGCCTTATGATAGTGAGACTGGAACTCTAGAAGAGTCACATGGGTTGATAAAAATGCTTTGTTTTCCTAGCTTATTTATGCTGATATGTTAATGGAGCAGAAATGGGAGGTCATATTTTTTCTTCTACAGGCTAGAAGTAAACGGCTTTGAAGAACAGAGATAGGCCTCAGATAGACCAAGTACTTTTATCAGGCTGTATATAAATGTTTAGTAGCTTAGAAAGTTTTAAGCACTTTCAAGTGCTTTCAAGCACATTAGCCCTGCTTTACACAAAGCATAATAAGCCTGGCTGATGGAAGAGAAATAATAATGTTGTTAATCCAAACAGCTTGGAAGTGAATCATCTACTCTAACAATCCAGATTGATTTAATGCCCTTTGGAAAGTATGACTCAGTCCTTTCCTGGAGGGCTACTGAACAATCACCATCTCATTTAAGCTCCATTCATATTCCTCCTTGATTCTGCATGAACAAAACAAAACAATGGTTTCCTGTGATGCAGTCTCAAATACTGGCCTTAAGTGATCGTGCCTCCCCAGGAAGAGCTCAGCTATTACACAAAACTCAAGGGGTGTAAATCCTTTCTTCCTTAAATTTATCAGCTCTCTTTGATAATTGATATTACCTAGGGAAGATGATAAACATGAGGTCAGTGTGAACCAAGGAAAAATCCAAATCATGGGATAATTTAAAAGAAACACAGTTTTATTACTCTCAGATAAAAACAACTCAAACTGGACTTAACATACTTTAAGTAAGTGTTGTCCTAGAACAGCCCTAGGAGACCTATTTAATGAACAATTCAGAATTATTTGTAATTAATAGGTCAATTACAAATTGAAGGGAAGCTTCTAAACTAAAATAGTTTAAAGATTTAGGGCAGTAAAGAATCCTATATAAAACTGTGTTAGTATGTTTTGCGTTGCTACAAAGGAATACCTGCGTGTGGGTAATTTATAAAGAAAAGAGGTTTATTTGGCTTACAGTTATGCAGACTATACAAGAAGCATTGTGCCAGCATCTGTTTCTGGTGAGGGCTTCAGGGAGCTGCTAGTCAAGGCAGAAGGTGAAGTGGGAGCAGATGTGTCACATGGCAAGAGAAGGAAGCGAGGTGCCACACTCTTTAAACAACCAGCTCTCAAGTAAACTAATAGAGGGAGAACTAATTCATTACCATGGGGAGGGCACCAAACCCCAAGATTGATGAGGGATCCACCTCCATGACCAAAATGCCTCCCACCAGGCCCCACCTCCAATATTCGGGATCAGATTTCAACATGAGATTTAGAGGGGCCAAACACCCAAACCATATCAGAAACCAAGATTAAAATTTCAATGAAAAAAAGCTTTGCTAATATTGCCAAAATGGTAATAAATGTTGAGGTTGGATGATAGGTACATGGAAGTTCATTATGCTATTCTATTTCTGTGTATATTTAACAGTTTCCATAATAAAGTTCTTTTTGAAGACCTTGATGAACAAAGGTAACTTTCAGGTCAGCCCTCTGAATTATTACAAGTTTGAAATTACTAAGATTAATATTAGAGCTTTGGCTCTACTAACATTTTTTTATCAAAGCTCCCAGACCCTTGAACTTCACTCTCCCAAACTCAATCTGCCTATATTCAAGCTAGAAGCAAGGGTAATTGGGATCCTACAGAGCCATAACTTGTTCTGCTTCTAGTGAAAATATCAAGGGAAGCAAGAGAGAAGGGGAAAGAGAAGATATTGAGCCAGGAGATGAAGGGCTAGCTTTGAAACCCAAAGCCTGTTTTGATGGCATCACCTGCTGTTTTGCACTTTCAGAGGGATTTGTTATGGAGAGAAATTGTCCTACATTCTCTCTCTTGCTTTAGTTCTGTCAACCACCATCATAAGTAGGCCACTTTTTCCTGGCCAGAACCAGCTCAGCTAGTTGGAGAACCCATGGGGAACTATGGCTTCGGTCCATTGCTTTACTTTAATGAAGGAAAGACTTTTCAGGCTCTGGAGTGTCTCGCATACTGGGGCAACTCTCAGTCAAGCACATTTCTCATTTGCCTTTGTTCCATTGAACATATTCTTGGATGAGCTTGGAGGGGTTGGGCAGTGAAGCTTGGAAACCTCCTTCATGTGAACTTTTCATTTTATCAAGACACTATTTTCAGGCAAGAAGCAATAATTCCAATAAGCAAATTGCACTCTTCCCATGGCAACGTAAACTAAATTCAAGAAAGAAGATATTCTACAAAATGAATTTCATACAAGTCATGCAGTACAGTAGACTTTTTCAAGACTTCTGAACTGTAAAAAAAGAAAAGAAAAGAAAAGTTTGGATAAACTGCTGCAGTTAGTCACTTGCAATAAATAGCACATTCACCAATCTACCCTCGTCTCCATGGAGACAGATAAGCCTAGCAACTACCTAAATATAAGTTACAAGGTATCACAGATGAGTGTCAGGGGCCGCAGGGGAATACTATAGGTAAAAAAGAAAAACGTGGCCAACCACCTCAAACTATAGTCCTGTCATTGACACCATGAGAGTCTATGATCCTTCCTTGTTTCATTTTTATTCTTATTCCCATTTAAGCAAAGAGGAATCTAAAGCTGAAAGACTCAGGATGATTGAATTGACATTAATGTTCATGAGGGAAATTGTCTTAAAGGAAGCCTTAGGTGTGCATTAGGCCAAATTACCTTTCATGCTGTTTGACAAACATTTTTGACACTTAATGTGTGCTGCTCATTCACAGAAACTCACTATGTGGCAAGTACTGTTAGAAAGTGGGGAAATGGCACTTAAAATTTTCAAAGGTGCTCTCACACAACTATTACTACATTTGACCCTCTGACATAGACAATATATGAATTATCATTGACCATATTTTACAGATAAGGAAATTAAAACTGAAAAATGGAAAGACTTGCCCAAGGTGACACAGTAACATAGTAGTGGTTCCAGAATTTGAACTCTGCTCTCCTGAAACCAAATTCTATTTTAGTTTCAATTGTATAGCACTCTGACACCCAAAGGACAGGAATAATGCTCCACAATGGGGCACATACCAGGATGAATTAAGTCACCTGACTCACATGGCCCCAGATAGTTTGTATTCTGGCTATGAATCAAAAACAATAACCCTTGCTGCTGGCTTTCAATTTGTGAGATTTTATCAAGCTGTATACTTATGTGCACTCCTCTGTATGTGTGTATATTATACTTTAATAGAAGTTTTTTGTTTTTAAATTCTCTCCTCACTGTGCTGGAAATGTGCTTCCCTGTATGAACTAATCCTTGGGTCTTGTAGGCATCATGCATTCTGCCTTTTTGCTCTGGGCTCAAAAAGGTATAGTTATTTACCTGGAAACTCTCTCTTGGAGTTCTCCATTCTAAACCACTGCCTGGTGTCTTAAATTTCTCTCTCTCTCTCTCTCTCTCTCTCTCTCTCTCTCTCTCTGTCTCTCATAGGGCCACTATAGGATCAGCAAATCTCTAAAGCCTTTGCTGTCCTGTCTTACCCTAAACCAAAGTGGAAAGGGTATTCTGACTGGTTCTCTGTAGACTAGAGAATTCTACAGAATTCCAGCTCCCAGCTGCAATTCATTTAATGGCCATCTACTTATCAGAGTCAGCCATTTTCACCAATCTTTTTCCACCGTCATGCCAAAATCACCAGTCTAACAGGCCTGTGTAGAGTGTTCCTAATAACTGACTCTGAGGGCAAAACACTGTGTTGTTATTTAATTGAACTACAATTTGTATAGGAGAGGATGAAGGGGATCAACCCTTTCCCTTTTGGCTCAGGCAAAGACCCCTCTGAAGCTTACTCATCCCTTGCTCACCTGCAATAATTTATCTGTCCTACTGTTGGTACAAGGTCTGTGCTCAACCACTTCCAACCCTGTACCCATAGTACTTACTCTTTCCAACTGAGCTTAGACACAATCTCATGTTCTTTAACACCAGGCCTCAGACAGCTAGTACCAATGAATCAGAGGTACCAACTGAGGTGCCATTTACTATCCTTGTTTTAGACTCTTCCTTTCCAAGTTTCTTAATTCATGTGATCTCTTTCATATGGAAAGTATTTCTTGTCAGGGTAATAAAGAAAAAACATGTGCCACTAATTTTTTTCTACAAATAGATAAACCAAGACCCAAAGAATGAAGCAACTTTCTCTAAGTCCCTGATGTAAAAGAATAAAGTTGCCTAGAACTGGAAAAATGGCACCAAGCCTTTGCCTATACATTGTCAGTACATAATTATTTCAGTTTTCTTTACCCCTCTACTGGCTGGAGCAGCTGATCTCAGGGAACATCAAAGTCTATTTTTCAGTCTCTTGGCAGCAATGAACTTCTCATTGTGCCACTTTACTTCTAATTTTGATTTTAATTCCCTGAAATTATATCACATTTCCTAAAAGTTAGAGTTTATTTTTCCCTTTCCCTCCTAATCTTCCCCAATTTTATCCCCTCATCAAGGGCTAATTTTCATTGCATGTATTTACATAAACTGCCAACCCATTATGCAATTTACACCAGAAGGCTGGTAATAAAGTAGGACCTTCTCCAAGGTCATTTGTATACTCTCTTATATCTGGGAAAGTGCTGGGAGAAAAATAGGTAGATAACTCAATCTGTCATGTGGACCTAAAGAGACTGTACAAATACCTCATTTCCATAACAACATTGTACTTGGTGTTCCAACATAATGAATGAATTTGCTATGACTGAAGACTAAACAGAGGCTAATGGTAAATGCATTAATTAGTGACCTGTTTACACTTCTCCTGGGAAGGATGGCCATTTGTTACAGCTGCTGTCATGCAGCAATACTGACTGCAGTTGGGTCTCCACTCTGAAAATGCATATAAATTTGTGAGATTCTCCCAGATTATCATTTTCTGAAAGGCATTAATGACACTAATGAAGTCAGGAAAGCTTGATTCAAACATATAAATGACTAGAGTTGATAATATATATGTGAAAAGAGCCCTCATTAATGAGTTTATTAATGATGCAGATATGGAAGTTTAAAAGGGGGTGTCTAGACAGGTATTTATAGCACCTCCACCTCCTTCAATCAAAGATAATTTTTCTACTTCTTTGATTTATCCATCTGTTAGCTATATATCTAAGAAAGCAGAATACCCATGTCCTGGTAGGAGAAATCCAGAGAAAAGAGAATAGATCCAGCTCTATTAAGTTAATGACAATTATGAATGAGAATAGTGCCTGAAATCAAAAGATCACCAGCTCTTAGGAAATGTGTGATGATGGATACAAATTAAAGGGTTTACTCAGAGGAGAAAGAGCATTTATTAATCATGCCCAAGCCTAGTAAAGTCTTCTGGTTTAGAAAAAGATGAGTGTATCATTACCAATTCACCTCCTGTACGATTGATTTCTAAGGTAACAACACCCTTGACAAATAGTCACATTTTAATGAAGAAAATAGTATGTATTGATGAAATCTGTTAATAATTTACACTCTATTTATATTTTTTGTCATAATTAAATGACCAAATCTTTCTATTTTTGATCAAGGATGTCAACAAAATGCAAGGTCTTGTCTTATAGTCATTCAACTGTTTGCACTGTTTAAGCAACTGGTTTGACCAAATTGTAGATGCAGCTTATTAGGAACATAACTATAGAGCACCAAAACAACTGGTTTGGGGCAAACAATTCAAAAAAACAACTGGTTTGTTCAATGTAGGATGCAATGAATGCCAGTTACATTATTAAATTAGTCTTTTGCTAATTACTGAAGAGACCCATTACTTCAAATAAAGTGCTGAGACCAGGAATCCTGAGTAAGTATAATCATATCAAACAGTGATGAACACATTAGTTCTACCAAGTTGCATTATCAGACTGACCATCCCAATGATTAAATCGTGGATGTAGTCATGTACTCTGAGGGCTAAGATGGACAAGTAGATCTCTGCCATCTTTTCAATGGAAACTTACTCTTTTTTTTTTTTTTTTGAGACAGAGTCTCGCTTTGTTGCCCAGGCTAGAGTGAGTGCCGTGGCATCAGCCTAGCTCACAGCAACCTCAGACTCCTGGGCTCAAGCAATCCTCCTGCGTCAGCCTCCCGAGTAGCTGGGACTACAGGCATGCGCCACCATGCCCGGCTAGTTTTTTCTATATATATTAGTTGGTCAATTAATTTCTTTCTATTTATAGTAGAGACAGGGTCTCCCTCTTGCTCAGGCTGGTTTCGAACTCCTGACCTCGAGCAATCCGCCTGCCTCGGCCTCCCAGAGTGCTAGGATTACAGGCGTGAGCCACCACGCCCGGCCGGAAACTTACTCTTACAACTTTAAAAAAGTATTTAATGTCACATAAGAGCCCCAGAGTGAAAGCAAGGAGATTGCATTTTTAAGAGAGTGATTACCCACTTAGGTTGTTAGGCTTTATTAGGAGTCTGTTTTAATAGAAATCTGGTTTGAATTAAGAGTAAAATGAAGCTGTAACACACAAGAGGCCTAACACCAGCCTTGAGTTTGTTCTCACAGCTAAGAGACAGATGGTTTCCCATTGCCCCTCAGATGCTTTTCTGTTTTAAGCATGTTGATTATTTCATTTTGTTAAGAATCTGCATGCTCTGTGATCATATGATCAGGCAGTTCCCCTAGAGAACATGCAGGATATGGATAGTTCCCAGCTGCTTCTTTTTGCCTTTATTACAAATCCATATTTTAAAATCATAATTGGGAATCTCTCCACCCAGGGTCCTATTGCCTCTGGCCCAAACAGTCACGAGTCAGCAGGTGGCATCTAGGGTTCCGCTATAATTTAAAGCTGGGACTCAGAACCAGGAGATCCACTTTAGTAGACCACCAAGCCTGCAAAGCAAAATTGATGAGGTGAGCAAAGGGTAGTTAGACATGACTCTACGTGCCCAGGTGACTGGTATCACATAACAACAAACCGGTCCTATTTGCAAGAAATTTCACTATTATCAACTACCTATCTGGTAATGGGACAGTTCAGTGAATACAGCCACACTGGATATGCATCATCAGTCACATTTATTCGCTTATTTATTGCTTCATTAATGTAATAAATATTTATTGAGTATCTATTATGTGTCAAGCATTATACTGGGTGCTAGGGATATAGCAGTGTACAAGGCAGACACGCTTCCTGACTTCACAGGGTTTACTTTGTTTGAGCTAGAGGCAGTATAACATAGAGGTTAAGGACTCTGCAGCCAGGCCACCTAGGGTGTAAATCCTGGCTCTTCCACTTACTAACTTTGTGACTGTGGCAAATCACTTCCTCTCTCTGAGTGCCTGAGTTTCCTCATCTGAAAAACTGTGGTAAGCCCATCTTGCCCGCACCCGCCTGGAGCCAGCGGTTCTCCACCCAGCCAGCATCCCACAAGACGGGGGACATGGGAAGATGGAGGGGACATGGGAAGAGTGATGGTGGCCAGGCTTGGGCTGGGGCTGCTGCTTCTGGCACTGCTCCTACCCACGCAGATTTATTCAAATCAAACAACTGCTGCAATAGTTTCAAGTAACTCCTCCCAGAGTACCTTGGCTCCCTCAAATCCAGCTAATGCCACCACCAAGGCAGTTGGCAGTGCCCTGCAGTTGACAGCCAGTCTCCTCATGGTCTCACTCTCTCTTCTACATCTCTACTGTTGAGAGACTCAAGCCAAGAAACATCTATACTTCCCCATCTTCTAATCACAATCCAAATGGCATCTAGAAGTCCAATGTGGCAAGCAAAAAACAGGTCTTCATCGAATCTTCTAATTCTACACCTCCTTGTATTAACACAGAAAATGTTGAGAATCCCAAATCGATTGGTTTGAAGGACATGGGAAGAGTTTGACTAGATGATGGATGCCAGTATTAAGTCTGCTGGAGTTTCATATACAAAAAGAAGAGAGGCAACATCCAAAATTAGTTAAGACATGATTTCCCTTGAATGTGGCTTAAAAAATATGGAGACTTAAAACTACCTTGACTAGATTATGTCTTGTCTAGAAATAAAGGATATGATGTGGAATGGAAAAAAAAAAGAAAAACTGTGGTAAAACCATTACCTAACTCATTCTATTGGCATGAATATTAAATGGGTTAATGTATATAAAGAACTTAGAACAATGTCACATGGTAAGCACTACGTAAGTGTTGGACATTCTTGTTAACTATGTTCTTCAGGGCCTGCTGATCCTTCTGGAAACAATAGTCCACAATCCATGAATTATTGCTTCCAAGGTATAGCATGACTCCTCTTGCCACTCACAATGAGGATTCTCCTACCTATGAGGTAAAGAGGCCAGTATAACTTCAAAACCTACAACAATTAAACTCCTAAAGCAAATCTCTGCCATTTCTTTGCCTCAATTGCCTCATTTGTAAATGAGAGCTTGTAACTAGATGATCTGGTAGTAGTGATTAAAAATACTGAGTTTGAATACTGGCCTCACTACTTACTAGCTTTATGATTTTGAGCAAGTTAATCTTAGCTTTTCTTTGTCTTTAGTGCTCTGCAATTTTACATTGATGTGTCTAGAAGCAGATTTCTTTTTATTGATTCATTCTACTCAGGACTCATGTTTTCTGAATTTAAAGACTCATCTCATTCATTGATTCTGGAAAATTTTGTCATTATCTCTTTAAAAATCACTTCTTCCCCATCCTTTCTAGTCCCTCCTTTAGAAATTCATTTTAGGTATATGTTGGACCTTTCTTTCTAACCTCCATGTCTCTTAACCTCTCTTCGCAGGTCTCAAATAATGATTTAAGCACAAAGCCCTAAAACATCAAGACTTATGTCTTCAGCACTTTTGAATACAAAAATGCTGTCAATTAACCTAGTTAAATAGACCAGTTAATTAGCCAAACAAATAGTTTGGCTACTTTTTTTAACTTGAATAGTCATCTGAGTGAACTAACTTAAACTCTATTTAATGCCCTAAAGACAGCCATAAGAATAATGTCCAACTAAGGCTTTCCAAAGTTATTCTCAGATCAAAATCCAATTATCATTTTGGGAGAAGGCATGAAAATGATAAGTAAAATGGAGATGCATTCAGCAAGAATTACTCATCTCCCAAGTTAGAAGTTAGAAAATATTTGCTTAAGCATTTAGAAACAAGCTTATGTTGATGTCACTACTATAAAAGAGGAGGACCAAGATAGTACTTTCCCAGTTAATTACTTGCTTCTAGAATGGAGAAAATCCTCTCAAACTATTTTGCAGTTGTCAAATTTTAATACAAAATATTTCTTTTAAGTGAATCCAAAAAGTATTAATCATCATCCTCCAATGCGCCTAGCACTGTGTATGATTCTGAGGCTATACAAGAAATCAAACACATGTTCCCCATCCTTAAGGTATTTGTAATCTCCTTGGGAAAATAAGCTAACCACATGAAAGAGGGAAGAACAGAGGAAAAAACACTTTCATCTAGTATCTGCTATGTGCTGGACATGTTCACATCTAATTTTCACCACATTCCTGTAATATATGTTATTCATTCATTCATTCATTCATTTAAATGATGTAGGTACACCCAAAGTCACACCACTAGCAAGAGAACAAGTTCAGATTTAAACTCAGGTCTGGTGCTAGAACCATTATTTCCATTATACCACACTGCCAGATGTTTAATTAAATTATATGGGTTAAATAAGGAGTACTGATAAGACAGGCAGTATAGCATGTGACTGAATTCATGGAATTTAGAGTTAGACTGACTTGAGTTCAAATACCAGCCATGTGACTTTGCACAAGCTACTTAACCTTCCTGAGTTTCTTTCTTTGTTTGCAAAATAGGTACAGTAATTTAAAAAATAATGTACATAAAAGATTTCACGTGTTTTCCATAGTAAACAATAGCAAGTATTATTAGTGCAATACTGATTTTAAAAGTTGTTTTGCAAAACTAAAATTAATTTTTCTGCTTCATTATTCTAAGGAAGCAGTCATATTTCAAACCAGTGGAGATACATTCCCTTCCTCTCACAGAGCTTGGTGAGAAAGGAGAAGAAAAACATATCTCATAGCCTCTGCCAGTTGTTTTGTACTGCTAAAGTAAAGAACTCTGGAAAAGATGGACTACTATACATAAAAGATATTTTGGATATACAAAGGGAGGCCGTAGGTAATAAGGAGTGGTAAGCCAAATTGTTCTCAACAACATAACAAAATAAGACTTCATCAACTCAAGTTTTGAGCTGACATCTGGATAACATAAATAAGAATTGTGGGAGTTCAAAGAGGAGAAGATAAAATGAGAGGTCATCTCATACATGTCACTCAATCAACAGGTTTCATTCAGTTAATATGGCTGCTTGGGAGGGCCCCCCTTCTGTCTTCATTGCTTTGTGGGCATTGCTTTCAAATCTTCCCAGATAATGAAGGTTTACGTTTCCTTCCATCAGGGAGCACCAAGAAGCTGGGCCTCCTTGCTAAAACTTCAGAACAAGTTGTTGAGAAGGAACTAGAATAATCAGAGAGGGTTGTCTGAATGACATGGGTCTTGGATTGGACCTAACAGAGTCAACTGGATTCAATGTGCAGTGGGAATTGGGAAAGGAAGATTCCAGGAATAAGGATGGAAATAAAAATAATACCTCATGAATCTAGAAAAGAAGGTTGCCTTGGAAAACAAAAAGCCCTAACTGCCTCTCAAGTACAATTATCAATGTGGTCCCAATCTTCTTTTGATTTCCACACTGAGGGAAAAGACAGCTAATGGCTGAGCAGCTCTGCTTGGATTGGGGGAGGAGAATGAAATAGGATTGGGATTAAAAGGGACACCTCTCTCCACAAAGAGACCTGGTAAATTTCCCTCATACCAAGTCACAAACTGGATTACATAAAAGTTTTTTAACCTACTTCTTTCCCCTCAATCCAACATTCTGACTGTTACTGGGTGATTGTATGTAATCTCTCAACTATAAAAAAGCAGATAGCACCTCCTGCCATGCTTACTAAATCAGGATTAAGTTTGGCTGTGTGTAACAACAAAAAATAATAACAACAGTATCTTAAGATAGAAGTTTCTCTTTCTCTCATGAAAAGAAGTCTGGAGATAGATAATTCAGGATTGTTGTGGCACCTCCACAGTCATCGGAAGCCCAGGCTGTGTCTTGCTCTCCCATCATCCTTAGCTTGTTGCCTCATCTTGTCACCAAGATGGCTATTCAAGCTTCAACCACATTTCAGCAATGAGGAAGTAAAAAGGGGTAGAAGGGTTTGCCTTCCACCCTTTAACAAGACTTCCTAAATATCTCACACAACATTTCCACTTTCATCTTGTTGGCCAAAATAAAAGTAAAAATAATAGCTAGTATTTCTATAGTGTTTATTATGTGATAGGTGCTGCTCTAAAAGCTTTATAAACTCATTTATTATTCATAGAAAATATAATTATTATATAATTTTATAGATGCAGAAACTGAGGCATAAAGAAGCAAATTAATAGCTAGTAAGGGATGAAGCAGAGATTTAAACCCTACATAGCCTGATTCCAGAATCTGTGTGCCTAACCACAATGCTACACTGCCAGAACAAAGCTCAGCCTCACCTAGCTTCATGGAGAACTAGTATTTTTTTATTGAGGTAGCAATTAACTCAGAAAAACACTGAGAGTTTTATTTGGGGTGTTGTCATTGTTGTTGTCATTTAGAGACACGGTCTCACTCTGTTGCCCAAGCTGGAATGCAGTTATGTGATCATAGCTCACTACAACCTTGAATGCCTGGGCTCAGGCAATCAGACTGAGAGTTTTTACTAGGGAAAAAGGGAGAAATTGGTGTTAGAAAGCAAATAGCAGCCTGTGCCACACCTATGTCTAAGTTTCATCAAGATAATGCCTGTGAAAGTACTTTGAAATACAGTAAAATGCAGTATACACATAATGATGGTGGAGCAAGTTGCCCTGTCAGTCCCTAGAGAAGTATTAGACAATCCTCTGGGAATTCTGGGACATTTTCTGCAGAATTAGGCTAGAGAAACTCTACCTGACAAAGCAGCACTGTTTGATCTCTCTACTCTAATATAAGAATGTGAGAGTGAAGTGGTATTTGGTAGGAGTCCCTGGGAAAATCCCCTTTAAGACGAATATATGCCTTTCCAAATAAAACCATGCCATAAGGAAACTTTCATTACCAGACTGTTACCTAAAGTAGTTAAAGCCTGTAGGCCTTAGACATAAAGCTAGCTGATGCAATAGGATTGCATGATAGCTGCTTGAATTTAGATAGGTTCCCCAAAGAAACAGAGCCAACAGGATATATGTACATGTATAATAAAAGATTTATTTTAAGGAATTGGCACATCAGCTGTGTATGCTGACAAGTCCAAAATCTACAGGGCAGCCCAGCAGAATTCCTTCCTCTTGAGGAAACCTACTTTTCTGCTCTTAAGGCATTCACCTGGTTGGATGAGACCCACCCACAATATGGAGGGTAATCTGCTTTATTTAAAGTCAGCTAATGATAGCTGTTAATCACATCCACATAACACATTTGCAGCAACATGTAAACTGATATTTTCCTAAACAGCTGGACACCATAAACTAGCCAAGTTGACACATTAAAATTGACCATCACAGGTGTCAATGGTATGTATAAAAGTGAAGTATCTAGCTTTTAGCTATTTGTCTTTTAAAAATAACTAGTGAATTAATTTTTCATGGAGTGCCCATTCCCTGAATACCTGGGAAGTCCTATCCCTAAAACACTTGGTCATCTACTACATATCATCAGGCCTCCAGGCTCCTACTGTTGGGCTACTCTCAGGCCACACCCATCTTGTCTTTTGGTGGTTGTGGGGAGTATTGGACAGAAGCCAAACTTTCTCTAAGACCACCTAAGGCAATAGGCCACCAACCAAATCCAACCAGTGCTTATTGCTGCTGAATCTGCCAGGACCTACAGATAAGAAGTGCTATCTACCTTATGGACAGTGGAGAAAGATACAGCTATTCTCCTCTATCAGACTGCCCTAAACTCTGCCTAGAGTGGTGAGAACCCTTTCTTACCCTTATACCCTTAATACCCTTCTTTACCTAGGGAGACCCCCCATTCTTCTCCACTAGGTTTCTTGAAGAACCAGAAATGGCTTTAAAGCTTACTTAGATTTATATTGATACTGTGGGAGTCAGTGTCTATGTAAAAGTCTATTCATCTGGAGAAAGTACCTCCTTTACTCTCCCCAGAAACTAGAAAATCAATCTTTCAGCTAGTTTACAAATTTCCTTAGGAATGCTTTCCTCTAAAGAAATTTTATCCTCGTACCTATTATGTTTAACAGATAAAGGCAAAGCTTCTGTGATTTAAAATAGAGGCTCCTTTTATATCTTTGCCTCTCCCTAGCAAGGGTTAAAGGTATGCCCTTCCCCTCCACAAAATGTAACCAAAATGTTAAAAAAAAAAAAAAAAAAAAAAAACATTTATCAGGTGTCAGGCAGGTGGGAGGGGGGAAGAGGGGATAGATATATACACATATAATGAGTGCGATGCACACCATCTGGGGGATGGACACTCTTGAAGCTCTGACTTGAGGGAGGAGGGGAGGCAAGGGCAATATACGTAACCTTAACATTTGTACCCCCATAATATGCTGAAAAACAAAGAAGCAAAATAATTCCAGATAAAAGGTTTGAGATGTAAGAAGAAAGGAACATTGTCTAAAATAATAATAATAAAGTTTAATGGTGAAAAAAGATACAATTAAAATACTGGGGCATTATAGCATGTAAGTTAGAAGGAGGATGCAAATATTCTGTGTAGTTCAGGAAAAAAATAAAGATTTTGATTAACATAAAAAAAATAGAGGCTCCTGCCGTAACCTCTCTTGGCTCCCCATTCATCATGACCCTGTGGGGATCCCTAAGGGAGCTTCTCAGAACATCCTAGAGCTCTGCCAGAGCATAGTCTAAAAAGCATGAAGCAATGGAAAGAATTCTACATATCTAACCAGATAGACATAGATCCACATCAGGAAAGCAGTACTGTGTTGGGGTGAAAGCTTAACTCTGGAAACTTTTATCTATCATCCTTGGGCAGGTGCTTAACTGTTTAGACCTATAAAACAGATGTGATAATATTTAATACCTTCCTAAAATAATTATTGATAGGATTATATGTAATAAAGTATTTTTAGAATTCTATAAAAGTTAGATGTTATTTACCACAAGGATACTTTGGAAATCAAGGCCTTGTCTGAAGGTAATGTGATATCCTTCAAGCTGGCCCTAATGGCTAAGGAAGATTCTGTAGTTATAGTATTCAATCTCATAAATTATCTAAGAGGGGAGCTTCCCAGGTCAGCTACTGCCTCCTGATTTGTCTGAAACAAAACTACATTAAGCTCAATAAGCCTGTCTGGGATAGTTGACTGTCTGGCACTTTTTTTTTCCATTGGAAGAAACTGATCAGCTAAAAGAGGCTAAGTAAGTCAGGAAAAAAACATTAACCGGAGTTAAACACATGACTTTTTGGTAGGACTTATCAGAACCTTAACGTGAATAATGGATCACTAAAAGGGCTGTAGAGTATGCAGCATCACAAACTTATTTAACAACAGAATACTTTTTTTAGTAGAATCACATTTTGTAGAATACCTACAGAGCACAGTTTAGGAAATGCTGCTTCACAGAGATGTACAATACAGGGCAATTTTATTCTTACCGTTTCTTAGAACGTTCTACTATTTCTACCTACTGCTTGTCCTTAATCCTAAAAGATCCTGCAAGATCTCCAGAATACTTCAAAGAGTATCATTAGGGAGTTTCACAAAATGTCACACAATCTTTCCCTAACTGAATTTTAATACCAGCTACAATTGTATCAGACTAGAAATTAAAGCTGAAATGTTTCCATTTAAAAGCAAGCACATACATGGAAATTCAGGAACCAAGAAGTAACTAAGAGACTTCTTGGCAAAGGGCACATTCTAGAATAAGGACTTTATGTTTACTTTCAACAATAGTACCTAAGCTTGGAATGGACCTAGCCATGGAGCTTTTTTGGAAACAATGCCTGTGTCTACACATGTCATCTAGATTTCTAAAGAACCCTTAATGTCAGCCAGACGAACAGGAGTTTTCAAGGCACAGTGATTGCCCCATGGCAGTTATTTCACTGCCAACAATTCTCAAACTTGGGTGTACACCAGTATCACCTGGGGGGCTTCTTGCACACAGATCACCCCATCCCCAGAGTTTCTTATTCAGTGTTTGCATGGTACTGGTACCAGCATGGTAATAAGCTTCTCTTCACCCTTGACAGAAATAGTCTGTGGACTGCACTGCAATATATTGTCATCTTGGACACTTCAATCAACACCAGTGCCTAGGCTGATTTAGACTCAACACATAAGCTTTCTTCAGATGTGAAAAACTAACAGAAGAAGGGTTATAACACAATTCACCTGCAGGTTCATTTTCTAACAGTGATACAATTGTTTCATTAGGAAAATGTATTATTAACTTATTAATAAGTTATCAAAAAAATTTAAAAGTATTTTGTTTAACCCTTTTAATTACAAGCAACTCATTACTTAGTGAGAGCAAGAACTAAAATAAATAGAAACTTCTAAGTACAAAACAAGTATCTTTGCTTTATTAAAATATTATAATAAGCTCCATTTATCTAAACATTTTCATTCCTTCCATCCTTCCTCCCTTCATTTATTTCAGAAAAAAACATCTGAAAGATCACCATTTTCTTTCTTATTTGCTTCTGGACTATTCTGATCTTTTCAGGGTAGTTGGCCCCGCCACTCGAGACTGGAAACTATCGTTCCTTCATTGTTCATTCAGCAAATATTTACTGAGTATCAACAATAGGTCTGACATATCACTAGATATTAGAGATAGAGTAGTGACTGAGAAAGACAAAGTTCTTGCCCTCATGGAGCTCACATTCTAGTGGGAGAGATGTACAAATAGCAAAGCAATTACAAAATATGGCAGGAGGTACAGAGTGCAATGAGAGCACATGAAAGGAGGACCTAACCCAGATTTGAAGGTGGGGGCAGATAGTTGGGGCAGTCAAGTTTTCCCAAAGAAAGCGTCACCCAAAATGAATCCTGAAAGATGAAGTAAAGCTAAGGGAACAACAGAAAGAACATAGTGTTTCTAAACAATTGAAATTATTCAGTATGGCTGGAATACAGCAAGTGGTGGCAGGGATAGGGGATAGGACAGAGTAATAGGGAGGGAAAGGCAAGTGGTAAAACTGAAAAGATGTGCATTATTTTCTCAATACCTTCTGCTTCTGTGTATTATGGAAAAACACAAAATGAGTGACGACCTGGTTCACAAAGATACCCCAGTGGCCTTGTCTGTAGTACCTCTCTCCCTCCTTTTTTGTTTTTTGTTTTGTTTTTTTTTTTAGTGAATCACTCTTCCTCTTCTCCAGTTCTAGGCATGTGGCCCATATCGTAGCTGCCATCCTTTTAACATGATTCTACATCCCTGGCCATAGTAATTGGCTGGGAAGTGAACACCGGCTTCAAAACAGGCCATGGATAGGACTCCACACTCCTTGCTATAGTGATTAGTCTGGTGCTAATAACATGAGTTAAGACCAACCAATCAGAGATCTTCCCCAGGTTTTCTTGGACAGGAGCTGGCAAGGAAGAACCCTTTCCTCCATGGTCAAAGTGCTATGGGGATGTGAGCTCAGAGCTAGTAGCAGCCGTGTCTAGCACCATATGGAGAATCCTGTCTTCAATATAAAAGAATGAAGCCAATACAGAGAGAGCAGCATAGATAACAAGAGGAGAGAGTCCTGACAGCTTTTGAGCCTCTAGTTTTTAGTCCCTAAGGCCAACACTGAGGTTCCTGAGGTTACCTTGTCATTCCCATGGCCTGGTTGTTCAGCTCTTTCTCCAAACCTGTGAGGTACCAGGTATACTTCCTATAAAGTCACTTTTAACTTAAGCTAGTTCTAATTAAGTCTCTGTCAAGTGCTTGTATGCTCTCTACTTGGCATGTTCCTCTGAACTGGTATTCTCAAAATGGGTATGTAACAACTGTAAATTATGTAGCTTATTTCTAACTTGCTCAAGGCCATTTCTCTATTTCTGTACCTCATTTCTTTACATCTATACCTATTTTCTCTCTTCTGAAGATTTTGAAACCAGCAACCAAAACAGAATCAGGCTCACACAGGACTTAAAAGGCCTCCTCACATCTGCCTTCTTATTCTCCTGGCAGAAACAATTGCTCCATGGGGCCAATTAGGTATTTCAGGGTGATGGAAAAAAATAAGTAAAGTGGACCTTTCCACTCACTGCTAGCCCCTGGCTTAAATCACCTGAGTGACTAACTGGGTGTCCAAGTTTGGGGGGAAAAGTAGGTCACAGGGCAAAGGACAAAACAGAGATGTCTAATGGAGTCCACTGTTGACTTATATTCAACATAGCAAAAACAGAACACAATGTCTCTCTCTCTCCCCCTAAACTAACTCCCTGTCCCAGCTCCCTTATTTTTTACCTTATTCTAGTCTCCTAGACCTGAAATTGTGGAATGTATCTATAATTTCCCTCACCCTATCTATAGCCAGTGAGATACTGATTCCTGTGAGTTTTTTTCTTTGAGATGTCTTTTATATCCGTTCGTTCCTCTCTATTCTCACTGCCTGAACCCAAATCCAGGATCTGTCACTTCCTCCATGACAAATCTTTCCTTTATTCTCTTAAAATATTTAATTGACAAAGAGTATATATATATTCAAGGTATACAATATGACTATTTGATATTCATATACATTATATAATGGTTATCACAATCAAATCAACACATCTATCACTCCTGCTGTACATTAGATTCCCAGAACTTATTCATCTTAAAACTGAAAGTTTGTATGCTTTGATCAATGTCTTTCCATCTCCCCCACTCCCAGCCCCTGGCAACCATTGTTCTAGTCTATATTTCTAAGAATTTGACTTTTTAGGTTCCACATATAAGTGAAATCACACAGCATTTGTCTTTCTGTGTCTGGCTTCTTTCAATTAGCATAATGTCCTTTATTTCATCCATGTTGTCACAAATGGAAGGATTTCCTTCTTTTTATGGCTGAATAGTATTTTATATATATATATATATATATATATATATATATATATATATACACACACACATACACACATTTTCTTTATACATTCATCTGTGGTTGGACACTTAGGTTGATTCCATATCTTCACTGTTAGGAATAATGCTGCAGTAAGCATGAGGGTGCAGATATCTCTCTGACATACTGATTTCATTTCATTTGGGCACATGCCCAGCAGTGGGATTGCTGGATCATATGGTAGTTCTATTTTTAATTTTTTGAAGAACCTCTATACTTTTTTCCATAATGGCTGTAGCAATTTACATTCCCATCAACAGTATACAATGGTTCCCTTTTCTCTGCTTCTTTGCCAACACTTTTATCAATTGTCCTTTTGACAATAGCCATTATAACAGGTGAGGTGATATTGTGGTTTTGATGTGTGTTTCCCTGATGATCAGTAATGTTAAGCACCTTTCCATATACATTTTGGCCATTTGCATGCATGACTAATCTTTTAAATGGTTTTTCTGATGTTACCACTTCCCCCCATACCAGCCACAGCTGAAAGGAGCAAGGATAGGACCCGGAACCAACAGCTGCCAATCTACAGTCTGGCCAGTGATCTAAGACAAAGCCAGGTACAAATATATAAAGTGGGACAATCAGGTTCTCTCTCAGGAATGTTCCCTAAAAATATGAGAGAGAGAGAGAGAGAGAGAGAGAGAGAGAGAGAGAGAGAGAGAGAGAGCACAAAAAGGATACCTGGAGAGAAGCCACGAGGAAGAGTCAGAACTATATGAAAAAAAAAGATAGAAAATAAAGCCTCAATAAGCCATACAAACCAAAATTATAAAGGAGCAGAATCCTGCCGACTATGGCACCTTTCTCTTTCAGCTTCCTTCAGATTTGTACTAAAATAAAAGAAAAAATAAACAAATAAGGGAACAGAAACAATGAGTAAAATAGAAACTAGAAACTACAGAAAAGATGATCAGAGGAAAAAATTAAGGCAGTCAGTAGTGAGAGGGAATAAAGCTGAGTCATGTTCATGGCAGAACACTAGAGTAAAACGTCTCAAAATCCTGCTGTTGAGGTTCCTAAAGCTGCCATGGAGCCAAGTACAAGACCCATGTGGTCTCACTGCATTCTGGTTTCGGATCTTTGATTCCCCTGAAACCTTTGTCTCCCTCATTGCTCTTTAACAATATCAACCCCCCCTCCACTCTTTACTGGAGATAACTTGAAAGTGTCTCTATCACTTACAAACAAAAAGAGCCTAATAACACAGTTCAAATCAAGTGTGGTCCAGCTTCTGAGATACTCATTATCTGGCCCCACCACACCTGTCCAGTCCTCCAGTCCCACAACTCCTCAACAAGAACACCCACCTCAGAACCTCCACCTTGCTGGACCATGACTGCCTGCCCTCCCCCCTTTATACATAGCAGTCAGCTTTGTCTCCATACCTTTGCTGGTGCTTCAGCCTCACAGGCCTTCATTTCTCTTTATCCAACCAAGTTCTAGTCACCCTTTAAGCCCTTCATCCTCCAGGAAGACATTCCTAGTCTTGCCACCCCACATGACTTCTCCCCCCTCTTCACTTCTAATCCCTATAGCCTGAAGCATATGCTCTAGCACCCCATTTTATGATGTCCTGTGTTTTTCTCTGCTTATATCAGGTTTTTATCTCCCTGTCTGTTAAACTCATGAGGAGCAGGAATACATTTTATATTGTTTTCAAGTACCCCGTTGTATCATGAAAAGTAGATATTAATAAATATTTGTTGTTCACATGGTATTTACATGGAGTGCTAACAATCCAAGAGACAAATCATATAACGTCATTACTGCAAAACAATCATTAATGAGAAGACTGCGTTAATGGAGCCCATGCTGAGAGTGTAGCAGTTGAGGCGATATCCTAAGAGAAAGGCTCAGCTTAAGGGAATACTCCCTTCATACATGGGCCTTGTGAAAGAAAGAACTACACTTTTTATTTCCTCCAGAAGGAAAGAGAGAACAGGAAAGGCCTGAGCCCTGGAAATGTCACCTAACTGCTTGATATCATGAAAGACCTCTGAGCCTATTCTAGGAAAAGCATACAATGCTGACCTCATCTTCCTTGGGAAGGAGCACCTCAAGACATAGGCCAGAGAAGTGTTAATCTTTTTCTCCTTTCATCCTGGCAGCTTAGGTTCTGGGCTGCCCCACTCCAGAGAATTGCTCTCGCCTCCTTCTCTGAGGACAGCTTCATTTCCAGGCCAAGCCCAAGTCACCTTTGAGAAAGGCCACCATTCAATGTGGGACTTTCAAATATCAAGAGATGCTGAACAATGAAGAAACCAAGAACTTTCCCTCAATCATAACACTTCAATGCAAGAGGAAAATACGACTCTACCCAGTGTCATTTCCAAAATTGATAAAGGACCCATACTTCAGCAGTGCTATTTTGATGCTCCATTATGAGTCATAAAATTTCTGTTCGACACCCACTCCCTGAGCCCAGGGTATTATTTATTCCAAGGGTTTGGTAAGAGGTCTCAACTAAATGTAGGATAATCTGCCTCTGAAAACCATAGTTAAGAAAAGGGCAAGTTTCTTGTCATCCTCAGAAACTGATATGCAAAAAATAAATCTGACTAAGAACATGTGGGTGGGAAGGTACATGGGAAAGAGGATTT